>CM057049.1:63048130-63068130 GCA_029948455.1 Solanum rostratum
CCAACAACTAGCTTCTTGTAATGACCCCCTAGCGGTCATTTCTTTTTTTGGGTATTTTGCATCGGATAGAGCTTGCTTATAGTGACCCCGAGTCATTTGTGACTCGCTGGCACTTGCAGCTCGATTGCCTGGTCTCTCATTTGTAAGATGTGTAGTTTTTCATATTATAAGCTGCCGGTTTAAAGTTAGAAAAATGAGTTTAGCAGTAAAGTTAGAGTAAATAGCCTCGGAACAAAATTCTGACAGTTACATCAACTTCGGAATGACCAAACTACACTAGAAGCATGTTTGATTACAATGCCAAGATTTTCAGTGTTAGTTTATACCGAATTTTGCAATTTAGCCTTTAAAAATGGCCAATAGTTGACTTTAGTCAACATCCTTGATAAGTGTGCGAAGTGGAAATTCTGACAACGTGGTTAGCTTTAGGATGTCAAATTTGGTCTGAAACGATCTTTCGTTTGGTTCCCAAGGCTTCCATGTGCATTTTGACCCATTCAATATATTTTGTTATTGGGAAGTGGGACCTATAATTGATTGTAATGACCTTCGATGAGAATTTTGACTACACTGTTGAGTCCAAAATGTCGTTTTCTATCGGATTTCATATGTATAGTTTGTATTTTTTCGACTCCAGATAAGGCCAGAGTGTCACAATCCGGGGTTAGGGCCTAGATGTGACACGGAAAATGGGGACCCGAGAGTCCCCGAACAAGCCTCAATTATTAGAATCCACATCATCGGTTGAAATAGCATCTAAACACATATAATTAAATGGCAGAAATCAAATCTCTGGAATCCATTCATTTATAAATAAGGAATGCGACGGTCGGAATAACATTGTCTAAGAAAGATTTACAAAGTACCCAACATTCGCCTCTAGTCAAGGAACGGGGGCCAGGACAAGTTTCGGGCTCACCCACAGAAATGAGCAGAAATCTCCTGTTTCCACTTCCTTGGCCCATAAAATCCAACCCGGCCTCATCCAACCCCACCGGGCACCTTGAACCTCTTGCCGGGTCTCTTGCGGACCCACGCGTATGATATTTTGAGAAACTTGCGCCGGAACCACATGCAGCGCCAGAATTTGTGGGCTAACACCCACAGAAATGAGCCAAAATTGCCTGTTTCCACTTCCTTGGCCCATAAAATCTAACCAGGACTCATCCAACTCCACCGGGCACCATGGACCTATTACTGGGCCTCTTGCGGACCCCCTCGTATGATTTTTCGAGAAACTTGCGCTGGAACCCCATGCAGCGCCAGAATACGTGGGCTAACACCCACGGAAATGAGCCGAAATTGCCTGTTTCCACTTTCTTGGCCCATAAAATCCAACCAGGATTCATCCAACCCCGTCGGGCACCATGGACCTCTTGTTGGGCCTCTTGCGGACCCTCTCGTATGACTTTTCGAGAAACTTGCGCCGGAACCCCATGCAGCGCCGGAATTCGTGCCCAAAGAAATGAGCCGAAATCGCCTGTTTCTACTTCCTTGGCCATAAAATCCAACCAGGCCTCATCCAACCCCGCCGGGCACCTTGGACCTCTTGCCGGGCCTCTTGCAGACCCCCTCGTATGATATTTCGAGAAACTTGCGCCGAAACCCCATGCAGCGCCAGAATCCGTGGGCTAACACCCACAGAAATGAGCTGAAATTGCCTATTTCCACTTCCTTGGCCCATAAAATCCAACCAGGCGTCATCCAACCCCGCTGGGCAGCATGGACCTCTTGCCGGGCCTCTTGCAGACCCCCTCGTATTATTTTTCGAGAAACTTGCGCCGGAACCCCATGCAGCGCAAGAATCCGTGGGCTAACACCCACAGAAATGAGCCGATATCGCCTGTTTCCACTTCCTTGGCCCATAAAATCCAACCAGGCCTCATCCAACCCCGCCGGGTACCTTGGACCTCTTATCGGGCCACTTGTGGGCCCCTTTGTATGAGTTTTTGAGAAACTTGCGCCGGAACCCCATGCAGCGCCAGAATCCGTGAGATAACACCGACAGAAATTAGCCAAAATCGCCTGTTTCCACTTCCTTGACCCATAAAATCAAACCAGGCCTCATCCAACCCCGTCAGGCACCATGGACCTTTTGCCGGGCCTCTTGCGGACCCCCTCATATGAATTTTAAAGAAACTTGCGCCGGAACCCCATGCAGCGCCAGAATCCGTGGGCTAACACCTACAAAAATGAGCCGAAATCGCCTGTTTCCACTTCCTTGGCCAATAAAATCCAATTAGGCCTCATCCAACCCCGCCGGGCACCATGGACCTCTTTTCATGCCTCTTGCAGACCCCCTCGTATATGTTTTCGAGAAACTTGCACCGAAACCCCATGCAGCGCCAGAATCCGTGGGCTAACACCCACAGAAATGAGCCGTAATCGCCTATTTCCAATTCCTTGGCCCATAAAATCTAACTAGGCCTCATCCAACCCTGCTGGGCACCATGGACCTCTTGCCAGGCCTCTTGTGGACCCCCTCATATGATGTTTTGAGAAACTTGCGTCGGAACCCCATGCAGCGCTAGAATCCGTGGGCTAACACCCACAAAAATGAGCCGAAATCTCCTGTTTCCACTTCCTTGGCCCATAAAATCAAACCAGGCCTCATCCAACCCCGTCGGACACCATGGACCTCTTGTCGGGCCTCTTGCGGACACCTTTGTATGATTTTTTGAGAAACTTGTGCCGGAACCCCATGCAGCGCCAGAATCCGTGGGCTAACACACAAAGAAATGAGCCGAAATCGCCTGTTTCTACTTCCTTGGCCCATAAAATTTAACCAGGCCTCATCCAACCTCGCCGGGCACCTTGGACCTCTTGTTGGGCTTCTTGCGGACCCCCTCGTATGATTTTTCGAGAAACCTGTGCCGGAACCCCATGCAGCGCCAGAATCTGTGGGCTAACACCCACAAAAATGAGCCGAAATCGCCGGTTTCCACTTCCTTGGCCCATAAACTCCAACCAGGCCTCATCAAACCCTGCCCGGTACCATGGACCTCTTGCCGGGCCTCTTGCGGACCCCCTCATATAAGTTTTCGAGAAACTTGCGCCGGAACCCCATGCAGCGCCAGAATCCGTGGGATAACACCAACAGAAATGAGCCAAAATCGCCTGTTTCCACTTCCTTGACCCATGAAATCAAACCAGGCCTCATCCAACCCCGTCGAGCACCTTGGACCTCTTGCCGGGCCTATTGCAAACCCCCTAGTATAATTTTTCGAGAAACCTGCGCCGGAACCCCATGCAGCGCCAGAATCCGTGGGCTAACACCCACAGAAATGAGCCGAGATTGCCTTTTTCCACTTCCTTGGCCTATAAAATCCAACCAGGCCTCATCCAACCGCACCGGGCACCATGGACCTCTTGTCCTGCCTCTTGCGGACCCACGCCTATGATTTTTCGAGAAACTTGCACCGAAACCCAATGCAGCGCAGAATCCGTGGGCTAACACCCACAGAAATGAGCCGAAATCGCCTGTTTCCACTTCCTTGGCCCATAAAATCCAACCAGACCTCATCCAACCCCGTCGGGAACCATAGACCTCTTGCCGGGCCTCTTACGGACACCCTCATATGAGTTTTCGAGAAACTTGCATGGAACCCCATGCAGCGCCAGAATCCGTGGGCTAACACCCACAGAAATTAGCCGAAATCGCCTGTTTTCACTTCCTTGGCCCATAAACTCCAACAAGGCCTCATCCAACCCCGCTGGGCACCTTTGACCTCTTGCCAGGCCTCGTGCAGACCCCCTAGTATGACCTTTTGAGAAACTTGCGCCGGAACCCCATGCAGCGCCAGAATCCGTGGGCTAACACCCACAGAAATGAGCCGAAATTGCCTGTTTCCACTTCCTTGGCCTATAAAATCAAACAAGGCCTCATCCAACCCCACCGGGAACTATGGACCTCTTGTCGTGTCTCTTGCGGACCCCCTCGTACGATTTATTGAGAAACTTGCAACGAAACCCCATGAAGCGCCAGAATCCATGGGCTAACATCCACAGAAATGAGCTGAAATCGCATGTTTCCACTTCCTTGGCCCATAAAATCCAACCAGGCCAAATCCAACCCCGCCGGGAACCTTGGACCTCTTGCCGGGCCTCTTGCGGACCCCCTTGTATGATTGTTTGAGAATCCTGTGCCGGAACCCCATGCAACGCCAAAGTCAGTGGGCGAACACCCATAAATATGAGCTGAAATCGCCTGATTCCACTTCCTTGGCCCATAAAATCCAACCAGGCCTCATCCAACCCCGCCGGGAACCATGGACCTCTTGCCGAGCCTTTTGCAGACCCCCTCGTATGGTTTTTCGAGAAAATTATGCTGGAACACCATGCAGCGCAAGAATCTGTGGGCTAACACTTACAGAAATGAGCCGAAATAACCTGTTTCCACTTCCTTGGCCCATAAAGTCCAACCAGGCCTCATCCGACTCCGTCGGGCACCATGGACCTCTTGTCGGACCTCTTGCGGACCCTCTCGTATAATTTTTTGAGAAACTTGCGCTAGAACCCCATGCAGCGCCATAATCCTAGTCTATCACCCACGGAAATGAGCCGAAATTGCCTGTTGCCACTTCCTTGGCCCATAAAATCCAACCAGGCCTCATCCAACCCCGTCGGGCACCTTTGACCTCTTGTCGGGGCTCTTGCGGACCCCCTCTTATGATTTTTTTGAGAAACTTGCATCGGAACCCCATGCAGCGCTAGAATCCGTGGGCTAACACCCACAAAAATGAGGCGAAATCGCCTGTTTCCACTTCCTTGGCCCATAAAATCCAACCAGGCCTCATCCAACCCCGCCTGGCACCATGGACCTCTTGTTGGGCCTCTTGCGGACCCCTCGTATTATTTTTCGAGAAACTTGCGTGGGAACCCCATGCAGCACCAGAATCCGTGGGCTAACACCCACGGAAATGAGCCGAAATCGCCTGTTTCCACTTCCTTGGCCCATAAAAATTAACCAAGCCTCATCCAACCCTGCCGGGCACCTTGGACCTCTTGTCGGGTGTCTTGCGGACCCCCTCGTATGATTTTTCGTGAAACCTACGCCGGAACCCATGCAGCGCCAGAATCCGTGGGCTAACACCCACAGATATGAGCCGAAATCGCCTGTTTCCACTTCCTTCGCCCATAAAATCCAACCAGGCCTCATCCAAACCCGCCGGGCACCATTGTCCTCTTGTCGGGCCTCTTGCGGACCCCCTCGTATGGGGTTTTGAGAAACTTGCGCAGAAACCCCAGGCAGCGCCAGAATCCGTGGGCTAACACCCACAGAAATGAGCCGTAATCGCCTGTTTCCACTTCTTTGGCCCATAAAATACAACACGGCCTCATCTAATCCCGCCGGGAACCATGGACCACTTGTCGTGCCTCTTGCGGACCCCCTCGTATTATTTTTCGAGAAACTTTCACCGGAATCCTATGCAGCGCCAGAATCCGTGGGCTAACACCCACAGAAATGAGCCAAAATCGCCTGTTTCCACTTCCTTGGCCCATAAAATCCAACCAAGCCTCATCTAACCCCGCCGGGCACCTTGGACCTCTTGTCGGGCCTCTTGCGGACCCCCTCGTATGATTTTTCAAGAAACTTGCGCAGGAACCCCATGCAGCGCTAGAATCCGTGGGCTAACATCCATAGAAATGAGCCGAAATTGCTTGTTCCCACTTCCTTGGCCCATAAAATCCAACCAGGCCTCATCCAACCCCGGCGAGCACCTTTGACCTCTTGCTAGGCCTCTTGCGGACCCCTCGTATGAATTTTTGAGAAACTTGCGCCGGAACCCCACGCAGCGCCAGAATCCGTGGGCTAACACCCACAAAAATAAGCGGAAATCTCCTGTTTCCACTTCCTTGGCCCATAAAATCTAACTAGGCATAATCCAACCCCGCCGGGAACCATTGACCTCTTGCCGAGCCTCTTGCGGACCCCTCTCGTATGATTTTTTGAGAAACTTGCATCGAAACCCCAGGCAGCGCCAGAATCCGTGGGCTAATACCCACAGAAATGAGCCGAAATCGCCTGTTTCCACTTCCTTGGCCCATAAAATCAAACCAGGCCTCACCCAACCCCGCCGGGCACCTTGGACCTTTTGCCGGGCCTCTTGCGGACCACCTCGTAAGAGTTTTCGAGAAACTTGCACCGGAACCCCATGAAACGCCAGAATCCGTGGGCTAACACCCACAGAAATGAGCCGAAATCGCCTGTTTCCACTTCCTTGGCCCATAAAATACAACACGGCCTCATCTAACCCCACCAGGAACCATGGATCACTTTCCGTGCCTCTCGCGGACCCCCTCGTATGAGTTTTCGAGAAACTTGCACCGGAACCCCATGCAGCGCCAGAATCCGTGGGCTAACACCCACAGAAATGAGCCGAAATCGCCTGTTTCCACTTCCTTGGCCATAAAATTCAACCAGGCCTCATCCAACCCTGTCGGGCACCTTGGACCTCTTGCCGGGCCTCTTGCAGACCCCCTCGTATGATATTTTGAGAAACTTGCGTCGGAACCCCATGCAGCACAAGAATCTATGGGCTAACACCTACAGAAATGAGCCGAAATCGCCTGTTTCCACTTCCTTGCCCCATAAAATACAACACGACCACATCTAACCCCACCGGGAACCATGGACCACTTGCCGTGCCTCTTGTGGACCCCCTCGTATGATTTTTTGAGAAACTTGCACCGGAACCCCATGCAGCGCCAGAATCCGTGGACTAACACCCACAGAAATGAGTCAAAATTGCCTGTTTCCACTTCCTTGGCCCATAAAATCCAACCAGGCCTCATCCATCCCCGTCGGGCACCTTGAACCACTTACTGGACCTCTTGCGGACCCCCTCGTATGATATTTTGAGAAACTTGCGCCGGAACCCCATGCAGCGCCAGAATCCGTGGGCTAACACCCATAAAAATGAGCCGAAATCACCTGTTTCCACTTCCTTGGCCCATAAAATACAACACGGCCTCATCTAACCCCTCCGGGAACCATGGACCACTTGCCGGGCCTCTTACGGACCACCTCATATGATTTTTCGAGAAATTTGTGCCGGAACCCCTTGCAGCGCCGAAGTCCGTAGGCTAACACCCATAGAAATGAGTCGAAATCGCCTGTTTTCGCTTCCTTGACCCATAAAATTTAACAAGGCCTCATCCAACGCCGCCGGGCACCTTGGACCTCTTTTCGGGTCTCTTGCTGTGAGGACCCGGAAATTCGTTTAACGACCTCAAAGGAATTCCCTTGGCTAAACTCTTCTCAAGTACCAATGAGAGGGTCAACTTTGAGTGAGCGTATCTCTTATCTCAAATTGAACTGGGTGGCCTATGACATACCAAATTAAAGCTCTTTGAATTAGCTTTCCAACGCACCTGGTTTCACCTAATTCCGAGCTCGGACCAAGGAGTTACGCTTGTTTTCGTTCAGACTATTCGTGCAGGAAATCCACACGGCCAGCCACACGGACCGTGTGGCATCAGACGGTCCGTGAGGCTACTTTGACCCACGAATTTCTTGCCAAAACCTTGTTCTAAGTATGTGTACTTCCGTGGTACCTTCATACGGACCATTGCACGGTCCGTGTGACCTTAAACGGTCCGTTAAACGGACCGTTTGGTGACACTTGGTCCAAGGGAAAAATTTTCTGAAAAATTCTAAGTCTGGTGAGATGGTCCATCCACACGGTCCGTGTGGAGTGAGATGGTCCGTTTACTGGACAGTGTGGAATGACTTAGTCAAAAAAATATTGCCTCCGAAAATTCTAAGTCCGGTGCCACGGACCCGTAGACGGTCCGTGTGAGCCCAGACGGTCCGTTTAGCGGACCGTATGCCCCAGACGGGCCAATTCTTGATCCGTTTCATTAATGGCAATTTCGTAATTTTGGTTTATTCCGGTGCAAATATGGTCTTTTCCACCCTTTCTTGAGCTTCCTATATATTCCATACTTCACCATTTTGAAGCGTTTCTACACTTCAACTCTCTCTCTAAAAGTTCTTTCTCAAGACTCTCCTACATCTCTCTAGGATTCTTCAAGCTAAGGTTCACATTTGAGATCACTTCCTCCTCAAGTTTGTCTTCTACCGGGTATGTGGGGTTTGATTCTTGGTTCCTTTCAATCAAGAAGACCCAAGTTCTTCTTAAATTATTTCATACACTTGTCTACTTAAAATGTTGGTATTACTACTTGTTCTTGGTACCTTGAACCATGCATGTGTTAGTTTAGGCTCCCTACCATGATTTATGTTAGTTTTATGGAAATGAACTATTTGGATTATGGAATTATGAACTTGCATGTCCCTCTAATTATGTTTTATGTATGGGTGATGTTACTACCATTTTTACTAATTTTATTATGGATTTTCTAATTTTTACCTCTTGTTGCTACATTTGAGTATACTCTACATCACCCATGCCATTCCTACATTTTTACATTTGCATCATACTCACGGCATTGGTATATGAAAAGTTTGGAAATGTGGGTTAAGCCCGAAATTTGTCCGGAAAGGGAACTATAATGTGAATTTTGGTAAGACATGGGATATGACAATAAGGTGATCACCGGTATGTCTATAATCTTAGCTCTTTGAGCATCTTGGGTGCTTGCACCATCTTGTATTTGTAGATGAGCTATTCCTTGCATTGGCATCTTGAATGTGATCTTGTAAATTGGTGTTAAGCTCAATTATGTCTTGAACGTTATGAACTTGCACTTGACTCTCTTGATAAGCATATGTGCATATATTTATAAGTATTCTTGTGGGATGTGTACTTAGCACCGATGGATTTGGAGTGTTGGGATAGCCCCAAGGTCCCTCTCCTTTTCCTTGAACTATGTGCCAGCATAGGAGCCATTACCGAAAGTAGGGGTTGCCCGTAAGGAATGGCTAGATGTTATGAAAATCCTTCTGAAAGTAGGGGTTGCCCGTAAGGAAGGTGGCCATCCACTGAAAGTAGGGGTTGCCTGTAAGGTGTGATGTAGATTACCTTTGGCAAGTAATCTTCTCCCCGCCGATGGGAGGTCCCAATTCGGTCCGGTTCATGTAATAGCTCGCATGGACTTGGGTGTGTCGGTTATAGTCCATCCCCGTTATATAGGAGCACTATCGCATTGCACGCATCACGTGTTTCATGGCATCTTGTATATATAATTTCTATTGTATATGTATTCCTTGTATATTATGTGCCCTTGCCACTTAACATGGTTACGCAGGTTTGGTAAATCACGTGCATTGCATACCCTCATACTTAGTACATTCAACGTACTAACGCATACTCTATGCCTGCATGATTTTACCATGCAGGGACCGAGCAGTTTGAGCAGTATCAGCCGGACGCGTAGCTTATCCCTTTCTAGATATTTTGTGGTGAGCCCCGTCTTTCGAGGGCATGCTTTTGATTTCTTTTGTACACCCCATCTATGTATGTATTTGACTGAGGGTGAGCCCGGAACCTGTCCCGGCCCCCGTTCCTTGATTAGAGGCACTATTGTATAAACTTCTCATTTTGTTATCTATGGAATATGTCCTCCCTTTTGGTTTTAAGAATGTTCTCTTTAATCTTGCCTTTAACTTTTTGCGAATTTGAGGCTTGTTTGGGGGCTTTCGGGTCCCCATTCGCCGTGTCACATCTAGACCCCGACCCCGGGTCGTGACAAATGGTGGTATCAGAGCCTTGGGTTTTCAATGGTCCTCGGAGTCCAACGTGCCGCGTTGAGTAGAGTCCTATTCATGGGTGTGAAGTGCACCATACCTATGAATGGGAGGCTGCGAAGACGTTTTAGGAAATTCTCCCTTCTTTGTGTCTTATATCGTGCTATAGCTAGCTATGAATTTCCTTGCTTATTGGTGTCGTTAATCTTTTTTCAGAAATGCCTCGAGGAAGACCTCCACTCCCTAGGCCGGCTCCTGCTGCTGAGGATCAGGCCCCTCCCGAGCCTATGGAGGAGCCTATATCAAATGGCGAATTTCGTGCTGCTTTCGCCATGCTTGCACAGGCCGTGACAGCTCAGGCAAGGCAGGCCAACTTGCCACGGGACCCTGCACCCGCTTCTATCGTGAGGGATTTTATCCGGATGAATCCCCCGGAGTTCTACGGGTCTCGGGCTGATGAAGATGCTCAAGAGTTCATTGATGAGCTCTCAAAAATATTGAATATTATGGGCGTCTCTTCTGAGGAGAAAGCTGGGTTGGCTGCCTACCAGTTAAAAGACGTGGCCCAGGTATGGTATACACAGTGGGCTATGGAGCGGGGTGATGTTGGTGATGTGACATGGGGAGAATTCAAAGTTGCCTTCCTTGACCGCTTTTTCCCACTTGAGCTGAGGGAGGCCAAAATGACCGAGTTTATTAACCTCAAGCAGGGGAGCATGAGTGTGAGGGATTACGCCCTCAAATTCACCAAGCTGTCTAAATATGCGCCATCCCTGGTGGCCGATCCCCGTGCCAGAATGCACAAATTTATTTCAGGTATTTCTGACTTGCTAGTGAAAGAATGCAGGACTGCTATGCTGATTGGGGACATGGATATTGCCCGACTCATGGTGTATGCTGAGCAGATTGAGGGGGAGAAACTCAGGGAGAAGAGGTCACACGATCCCAAGAGAGCCCGGGTTGATGGTAGGTTCTCCGGAGCGAAGAGTGCGGGTTTTGGTCGCTTCCAGCCGGGCCAAGGCTCGGGAGCACGGGTAGCTAATGCTCGGGCACCCCCTCCCGCGGTACAGACGGGCGCCAACTGTAACCAGTGTGGGAAGCCCCACACGGGTGCCTGCTGGAGGTATAGGGGACGTTGCTTTGGGTGTGGGAGTACGGACCACAAGGTTGTTGATTGCCCCAGGAATGTGCCCGGGGATCGAGGTCAAGCAGCTCAAGGCGGGCAGGCTCAGAAAAAGGGTCCCCAAGGTGTTGCCCCCAGGAACAACAGGTTTTATGCTCTCCATGCTCGCCAGGATGTCGAGGAGGCTCCAGATGTTGTGACGGGTATGTTAAAAGTTTTTGACTTTGATGCTTACGTTTTGCTTGACCCAGGTGCGAACTTGTCTTTTGTGACTCCGTTATTGGCTGTTAAGTTCGGTTTGAAACCCCAGATTCTAAGAGAACCTTTCTCGGTCTACACCCCCGTGGGTGAATCTATTGTTGCTCATAGGGTTTATTATGGGTGTCCTGTTGCTGTGTTGCATAAAATCTTTCCATGTGATCTAGTGGAACTTGAAATGTTTGATTTTGATGTGATTCTCGGAATGGATTGGCTGCATGCATCTTATGCTTCCATAGATTGTAGAATCCGGAAAGTCCAGTTCCAACCTCCCGGTGAGCCAGTTCTTGAATGGAAGGGTAGTGATTCCTCTATTAAAGGTAGGTTTATTTCCTACCTCAAGGCGCAGAAAATGATTACTAAGGGGTGTATCTACCATATGGTAAGGGTCCGAGATGCAGATTCTGAGGTGCCTACTCTCGAGTCCGTCCCTGTGGTGAATGAATTTTCAGATGTGTTCCCCGAGGACTTACCGGGCATTCCTCCGGATAGAGAGATAGATTTCGGCATAGATCTACTTCCGGATACTCAGCCTATTTCTATCCCTCCATATCGGATGGCCCCGGCGGAATTGAAAGAGTTAAAGGAGCAGTTGAAGGACTTATTAGAGAAGGGCTTCATTCGGCCTAGTACATCACCGTGGGGTGCTCCCGTGTTATTCGTGAGAAAGAAGGATGGGTCTCTCCGTATGTGTATTGATTACAGGCAGTTGAATAAGATGACGGTTAAGAACAAGTACCCGTTACCGAGGATTGATGATTTGTTTGATCAGCTACAAGGTGCCACTCACTTCTCAAAAATTGACCTCCGTTCCGGATACCATCAGTTGAAGGTTAGAGAGTGTGATATCCCCAAAACAGCTTTTCGAACAAGGTACGGGCACTTTGAATTTGTGGTGATGTCATTTGGTCTAACTAATGCTCCGGCCGCATTTATGGATTTAATGAACAGGGTATTTAGGCCGTTCTTGGACAGCTTTGTGGTGGTATTTATTGATGATATCCTCATTTACTCCCGAAGTAAGCAAGAGCACGGGAATCATTTAAGGATGGCCCTCCAAACTCTGAGAGAGAAGAAATTATATGCCAAATTCAGCAAGTGCGAGTTTTGGTTGGGCGAAGTGGCTTTCCTCGGGCATGTGGTATCCGGGGATGGTATCAAGGTAGATCCAAGGAAGACGGAGGCTGTGAAAAATTGGCCTAGACCGTTGACCCCTTCGGATATCCGCAGTTTTCTTGGGTTGGCCGGGTACTATAGAAGGTTTGTAGAAGGTTTCTCCTCTATTGCATCTCCGTTGACCAAGTTGACTCAGAAGCAGGCTAAGTTTGTATGGTCGGATGAATGTGAGAGGAGTTTCCAAACTTTGAAGGATCGGCTTACATCAGCTCCTGTTTTGACCTTGCCAAGTGGTTCAGAAGGGTTCGTGGTGTATTGTGATGCCTCAAGGGTCGGATTGGGTTGTGTGCTTATGCAGAATGGTAAGGTGATAGCGTATGCATCAAGACAGTTGAAAGTGCATGAACGAAACTATCCCACTCACGACCTTGAATTAGCAGCGGTGGTGTTTGCTTTGAAAATTTGGAGGCACTATTTGTACGGGGTCCATGTTGATGTATTTACCGATCACAAAAGTTTGCAGTATGTGTTCACTCAGAGGGATCTTAATCTCAGGCAAAGGAGGTGGTTAGAATTTCTGAAAGATTACGACATGAGTGTGTTGTATCATCCGGGCAAGGCCAATGTCGTAGCCGACGCCCTTAGCAGGTTGTCTATGGGAAGTGTGGCACATGTTGAAAATGAGAAAAAAGAGTTGGCAAGGGATATTCACCGGTTGGCTAGGTTGGGTGTCAGGTTGACTGATTCTAGCACAGGTGGTATTCGGGTTCAGAATGGGTCAGAATCTTCTGTGGTGAATGAAGTGAAAGCTAAACAAGATCTAGATCCGTCGTTGTGTGAGTTGAAGAAGTTGGTTGCTGCAAAAGAGATCGAGGCTTTCTCCCAAGGGGGAGATGGGGTACTCCGGTACCAAAACCGGCTTTGTGTTCCCGACGTGGATGACCTTAGGAAGGTGATTATGAGTGAGGCTCACAACTCTCACTACTCTATTCACCCGGGGTCTACCAAGATGTACCGGGACCTGAGAGAGATTTATTGGTGGCATGGTATGAAGAGGGATGTTGCCAAGTTTGTGTCGGAATGTCCAAGTTGTCAACAGGTGAAAGTTGAGCACCAGAGGCCCGGTGGTTTGGCCCAAGACATCGAAATTCCCACCTGGAAGTGGGAGGATGTGAATATGGACTTTGTGGTTGGATTGCCTCGGACCCGAAGGCAATTCGACTCCATTTGGGTTATTGTGGATCGGATGACGAAATCAGCCCACTTTTTACCGGTCAAAGCTACTTTCAGTGCCGAGGATTATGCGAGGTTGTATATCCAAGAGATGGTGAGGTTACATGGTGTGCCTAGGTCCATCATATCGGACCGTGGTACTCAATTCACTTCCCACTTTTGGAAATCTTTCATGAAGGGCCTTGGGACCAAAATTAAGTTGAGTTCCGCTTTTCATCCTCAAACCGATGGCCAAGCGGAACGGACTATTCAAACTTTGGAGGACATGTTGAGGGCATGTGTATTGGAGTTTAAGGGGAATTGGGATGATCATCTTCCACTCATAGAGTTTGCCTATAATAATAGCTTCCATGCTAGTATTGGCATGGCTCCGTTTGAAGCCTTGTATGGGAGACGGTGTAGATCCCCGGTGGGATGGTTTGAAGTGGGGGAAATGGCCTTGGTTGGCCCAGATTTGGTGATGGACGCTATGGAGAAGGTAAAGGTTATTAGGGAGAGATTGAAAGTGGCCCAAAGTCGCCAAAAGTCCTATGCGGATAGTAGGAGAAGGGACCTCGAATTTCATGTAGGGGATTGGGTTTATGTGAAAGTCTCTCCTATGAAGGGCGTTATGCGTTTTGGCAAAAAGGGCAAGTTGAGCCCCCGGTATGTTGGCCCTTATGAAGTGGTGGAAGGGATTGAGGTTGAGGAAAATTTGACTTATGAGGAGGTGCCGGTGGCAATTTTGGATAGGCAAGTTAAGCGACTTCGCAACAAGGATGTGGCTTCGGTAAAGGTACTTTGGAGGAATCAACTAGTAGAGAGTGCTACTTGGGAGGCGGAGTTGGACATGATGAAGCGATACCCCCATCTTTTCCAATCTACTCAAGCCTAAGGTACTAGGAATCTTTCCCTATCAATTGTGTCATTTTCTTGCCCTCTTGAGTCTCATAGCATGACATGCATATGTGTACAATAAAGGTTTTTACTTCTTTGGCAAATAAGTTGGATACAATTTTGACATGAATTGGTTTTGAGCTATAATTTGATTTATGATAAAAAGCTTTTGTGTACAATCTTGCATTTTGAGTTAAGTTGTGCATTGTTTCTTGAATCGGATATATCTTGCCTTAACAATGTCTTTTCTAGCCTTGTTCTTGCACATTCGAGGACGAATGTTCCCAAGGGGGAGATGGTGTGAGGACCCGGAAATTCGTTTAACGACCTCAAAGGAATTCCCTTGGCTAAACTCTTCTCAAGTACCAATGAGAGGGTCAACTTTGAGTGAGCGTATCTCTTAGCTCAAATTGAACTGGGTGGCCTATGACATACCAAATTAAAGCTCTTTGAATTAGCTTTCCAACGCACCTGGTTTCACCTAATTCCGAGCTCGGACCAAGGAGTTACGCTTGTTTTCGTTCAGACTGTTCGTGCAGGAAATCCACACGGCCAGCCACACGGACCGTGTGGCATCAGACGGTCCGTGAGGCTACTTTGACCCACGAATTTCTTGCCAAAACCTTGTTCTAAGTATGTGTACTTCCGTGGTACCTTCATACGGACCATTGCACGGTCCGTGTGACCTTAAACGGTCCGTTAAACGGACCGTTTGGTGACACTTGGTCCAAGGGAAAAATTTTCTGAAAAATTCTAAGTCTGGTGAGATGGTCCATCCACACGGTCCGTGTGGAGTGAGATGGTCCGTTTACTGGACAGTGTGGAATGACTTAGTCAAAAAAATATTGCCTCCGAAAATTCTAAGTCCGGTGCCACGGACCCGTAGACGATCCGTGTGAGCCCAGACGGTCCGTTTAGCGGACCGTATGCCCCAGACGGGCCAATTCTTGATCCGTTTCATTAATGGCAATTTCGTAATTTTGGTTTATTCCGGTGCAAATATGGTCTTTTCCACCCTTTCTTGAGCTTCCTATATATTCCATACTTCACCATTTTGAAGCGTTTCTACACTTCAACTCTCTCTCTAAAAGTTCTTTCTCAAGACTCTCCTATATCTCTCTAGGATTCTTCAAGCTAAGGTTCACATTTGAGATTACTTCCTCCTCAAGTTTGTCTTCTACCGGGTATGTGGGGTTTGATTCTTGGTTCCTTTCAATCAAGAAGACCCAAGTTCTTCTTAAATTATTTCATACACTTGTCTACTTAAAATGTTGGTATTACTACTTGTTCTTGGTACCTTGAACCATGCATGTGTTAGTTTAGGCTCCCTACCATGATTTATGTTAGTTTTATGGAAATGAACTATTTGGATTATGGAATTATGAACTTGCATGTCCCTCTAATTATGTTTTATGTATGGGTGATGTTACTACCATTTTTACTAATTTTATTATGGATTTTCTAATTTTTACCTCTTGTTGCTACATTTGAGTATACTCTACATCACCCATGCCATTCCTACATTTTTACATTTGCATCATACTCACGGCATTGGTATATGAAAAGTTTGGAAATGTGGGTTAAGCCCGAAATTTGTCCGGAAAGGGAACTATAATGTGAATTTTGGTAAGACATGGGATATGACAATAAGGTGATCACCGGTATGTCTATAATCTTGGCTCTTTGAGCATCTTGGGTGCTTGCACCATCTTGTATTTGTAGATGAGCTATTCCTTGCATTGGCATCTTGAATGTGATCTTGTAAATTGGTGTTAAGCTCAATTATGTCTTGAACGTTATGAACTTGCACTTGACTCTCTTGATAAGCATATGTGCATATATTTATAAGTATTCTTGTGGGATGTGTACTTAGCACCGATGGATTTGGAGTGTTGGGATAGCCCCAAGGTCCCTCTCCTTTTCCTTGAACTATGTGCCAGCATAGGAGCCATTACCGAAAGTAGGGGTTGCCCGTAAGGAATGGCTAGATGTTATGAAAATCCTTCTGAAAGTAGGGGTTGCCCGTAAGGAAGGTGGCCATCCACTGAAAGTAGGGGTTGCCTGTAAGGTGTGATGTAGATTACCTTTGGCAAGTAATCTTCTCCCCGCCGATGGGAGGTCCCAATTCGGTCCGGTTCATGTAATAGCTCGCATGGACTTGGGTGTGTCGGTTATAGTCCATCCCCGTTATATAGGAGCACTATCGCATTGCACGCATCACGTGTTTCATGGCATCTTGTATATATAATTTCTATTGTATATGTATTCCTTGTATATTATGTGCCCTTGCCACTTAACATGGTTACGCAGGTTTGGTAAATCACGTGCATTGCATACCCTCATACTTAGTACATTCAACGTACTAACGCATACTCTATGCCTGCATGATTTTACCATGCAGGGACCGAGCAGTTTGAGCAGTATCAGCCGGACGCGTAGCTTATCCCTTTCTAGATATTTTGTGGTGAGCCCCGTCTTTCGAGGGCATGCTTTTGATTTCTTTTGTACACCCCATCTATGTATGTATTTGACTGAGGGTGAGCCCGGAACCTGTCCCGGCCCCCGTTCCTTGATTAGAGGCACTATTGTATAAACTTCTCATTTTGTTATCTATGGAATATGTCCTCCCTTTTGGTTTTAAGAATGTTCTCTTTAATCTTGCCTTTAACTTTCTGCGAATTTGAGGCTTGTTTGGGGGCTTTCGGGTCCCCATTCGCCGTGTCACATCTAGACCCCGACCCCGGGTCGTGACACTTGCGGACCCTCATGTATGATTTTTCGAGAAACCTTCGCCGGCACCCCATGCAGCGCCAGAATCCGTGGGATAACGCCCACAGAAATGAGCCGAAATCGCCTGTTTCCACTTCCTTGGCCCATAAAATCCAACCAGGCCTCATCCAACTCCGCCGGGAACCATGGACCACTTGCCGTGCCTCTTGCGGACCCCCTCGTATGATTTTTCGAGAATCTTGCACTGGAGCCCCATGCAGCGCCAAAATCCATGGGCTAACACCCACGAAAATGAGCCGAAATCGCCTGTTTCCACTTCCTTGGCCTATAAAATTTGACAAGGCCTTACCCAACCCCGTCGGGCACCTTGGACCTCTTGCCGGGCCTCTTGTGGACCCCCTCGTATGATCTTTCGAGAAACCTGCGCCGGAACCCCATGCAGCGCCAGAATCCGTGGACTAACACCCACAGAAATTAGCCGAAATCGCCTGTTTCCACTTCCTTGGCCTATAAAATCCATCCAGGCCTCATCCAACCCCGCCGGGCACCATGGACCTCTTGCCGGGCCTCTTGCGGACCCCCTCGTATGAGTGTTTGAGAAACTTGCGCCGGAACCCAATGCAGCGCCAGAATCTGTGGGCTAACACCCACAAAAATTAGCCGAAATCACCTGTTTCCACTTCCTTGACCCATAAAACCAAACCAGGCCTTATCCAAACACGTCGGGCACCTTGGACCTCTTGCCGGGCCTTTTGCGGACCCCCTAGTATGATTTTTTGAGAAACCTGCACCGGAACCCCATGCAGCGCCAGAATCCGTGGGCTAACACCCACAGAAATGAGCTGAAATCGCTTGTTTCCACTTCCTTGGCCCATAAAATCCAACCAGGCCTCATCCAACTCCGCCGGGAACCATGGACCTCTTGTCGGGCCTCTTGCGGACCCC
Organism: Solanum rostratum; assembly: GCA_029948455.1. Lineage (NCBI taxonomy): Eukaryota > Viridiplantae > Streptophyta > Magnoliopsida > Solanales > Solanaceae > Solanum > Solanum rostratum. The sequence continues at coordinate 63,066,064 of CM057049.1, forward strand.
CTCGTATGATCTTTCCAGAAACTTGCGTCGGAACCCCATGCAGCGCCAGAATCCGTGGGCTAATACCCATAGAAATGAGCCAAAATCGCCTGTTTCCACTTCCTTGGCCCATAAAATCCAACCAGGCCTCATCCAACCCCGCGGGCACCTTGGACCTCTTGCTGGGACTCTTGGGACCCCCTCGTATGATATTTTGAGAAACTTGCGCTGAAACCCCATGTAGTGCAAGAATCCGTGGGCTAACACCCACATAAATGAGCAGAAATCGCCTGTTTCCACTTCTTTGCCCCATAAAATACAACACGGCCTCATCTAACCCCTCCGGGAACCATGGACCACCTGCCGTGCCTCTAGCGGACCCCTTCGTATGATTTTTCGAGAAACTAGCACCGAAACCCCATGCAGCGCCAGAATCCGTGGACTAACACCCACAGAAATGAGTCAAAATCGCCTGTTTCCACTTCCTTGGCCCATAAAATCAAACCAGGCCTCATCCATCCCCGTCGGGTACCTTGAACCTCTTACCGGGCGTCTTGCGGACCCCCTCGTATGATATTTTGAGAAACTTGCACCGGAACCCCATGCAGCGCCAGAATCCGTGGGCTAACACCCAAAGCAATGAGCCGAAAAATCGCCTGTTTCCACTTCCTTGGCCCATAAAATACAACACGGCCTCATCTAATCCCGCCAGGAACCATGGACCTCTTGCCGGGTCTCTTGTGGACCCCCTCGTATGAATTTTCGAGAAACCTGTGCCGGAACCCCATGCAACACCAGAATCCGTGGGCTAACACCCATAGAAATGAGCCGAAATCGCCTGTTTCCACTTCCTTGGCCCATACAATCCAACCAGGACTTATCAAACCCCGTCGGGAACCATAGACCACTTGCCGTGCCTCTGGCGGACCCCCTCGTATGATTTTTCGAGAAACTTGCACCGGAACTCCAAGCAGCGCCAAATCTGTGGGCTAACACCCACAGAAATGAGCCAAAATCGCCTGTTTCCAATTCCTTGGCCCATAAAATTTAACCAGGCCTTATCCAACCCCGTCGGGCACCTTGGACCTTTTGCTGGGCCTCTTGCGGACCCCCTAGTATGATTTTTCGAGAAACCTGCGCCGGAACCCCATGCAGCGCCAGAGTCTGTAGGCTAACACCCACAGAAATGAGCCGAAATCACCTGTTTCCACTTCCTTGGCCCATAAATCCAACCAGGCCTCATCCAACCCCTCTTTGAACAATGGACCTCTTGCCGGGCCTCTTGCGGACCCCCTCGTATGATTTTTCGAGAAACTTGCCTCGGAACCCCATGCAGCGCCAGAATTTGTGGGCTAATACCAACAGAAATGAGCCGAAATCGCCTGTTTCCACTTCCTTGGCCCATAAAATTTAACCAGGCCTCATTCCATGCGGCCGGGCACCTTGGACCTCTTGTCGGGTCTCTTGCGGACCCCCTCGTATGATTTTTCGAGAAACCTGCGCCGGAACCCCATGCAGCGCCAGAATCCATGGGCTAACACACACAGAAATTAGCCAAAATCGCCTGTTTCCACTTCCTTGGCCCACAAAATCCATCCAGGCCTCATCCAACCCCGCCGGGCTCGATGGACCTCTTGCCGGGCCTCTTTTGGACCCCCTCATATGAGATTTCACGAAACTTGCACCGGAACCCCATGCAGCGCCAGAATCTGCGGGATAACACCCACAGAAATGAGTTGAAATCGCCTGTTTCCACTTCCTTGACCCATAAAACCAAACCAGGCATCATCCAAACACGTCGGGAACCATAGACCTCTTGCCGGGCCTCTTGCGGACCCCTAGTATGATATTTAGAGAAACCTGCGCCGGAACCCCATGCAGCGCCAGAATCCGTGGGCTAACACCCACAAAAATGGGCCAAAATCGCCTGTTTCCACTTCCTTGGCCCATAAAATCCAACCAGGCCTTATCCAACCCCGCCGGGAACCATGGACCTCTTACCGGGCCTCTTGCGGATCCCCTCGTATGATTTTTCGTGAAACTTGCCTCGGAACCCCATGCAGCGCCAGAATCCGTGGGCTAATAGCC
>CM057049.1:63068630-63096008 GCA_029948455.1 Solanum rostratum
ATCTAATAGGCCTAAGACGGAATGCGCAAAAAATCCATTGTTTGGCAATTTTTAACGCAAAATGAAGATAAAACAAAAGCAATTTGTAACAAATGTAAACACGTTTTAAACCATAAAACTTCGGGAAAGGGGGGCGGGACGGGTCATTTGAAAAATCACCTTATGCATTGTTGTAAATTGGAATTTATGCAAGCCCAGGCAGTTGCGGACGCCAAAAAATTTGGAACTCCCATTCCCGATGAATCGGCGGGAGGCTTAAATATGGTGCAATCGCAACTAAATCCTACTAATATTTCCGGTCCTAGTACACATAGACCTTATAGTAGACAAGGTGACCTGGATGAGCTTTCTAAAATGATTGTTGTTACTGGTTTGCCTTTTAGTTTTACTGAAAATCCCGGTTTTGTCCATTATAATCAAATTGTGTATAACCCGTCTTTTAATGGTTTTTCTAGAAATACAATAAAAAAAGCTGTTTTTGACTTTCAAGCACGCCATGTACAATACCTTAGATGTTTATTTGCTTATAATAATTGTAGGTTATCAATAACTTCTGATATGGGACGTAGTGTAACCGGTAACGATTACTTTACAATTACGGTCCACTGGATAGATGATAACTGGAATTTGCAAAAAAGAATTTTAGGATATAAAACTTGTGAATTTCGAAAAACAGGTTCTTATATTTCGCAAACTATTCTTAATATTTTACAATTTTTTGGTATAAGTAGAAAAATATTTAGTGTAACTACAGATAACGCTAGTAATAATAAACGTGCTGTAGATTTTTTAAAACCTATTATTTGTCCAACTTATGAAGATGGTTTTCATATTAAATATGCTGCTGCACATATTTATAATTTAATTGTTAAAGATGGTATTTCTTTATTTGAAAATGGATGTGATAAAGTAGAAGCCGCATGTCACTTTATTTTTAAATGTCAAGTAATGGCTAGGCGTAGGGAATTTGAGCAGCGTTGCACTAAATGTAATTTGCCTGTTAGAAAAATTTCTAAATCCATAGCAACTAGGTGGAATTCATTCTATGAAATGTTAAAAGTTGCTTACGACTATAGGAGACCGCTTACAATGGTCTGGAATGCACATAATTCAGATCCCAACTTCCGTCTAGATGAAAATGATTGGGTTAATATTAAAGATTTAGTTGATTTTTTAAAAGTTTTTTATTTAGCAACTAAACAAATATCCGGTCTTTACTATCCTACTATTTCTTCTGTGTTGCCTAATATTTGTACTATTTGTAATAAATTAGCTTCGTTTAAAAATAATGCAAGATTTAGTGAACCTGTTAGAAAAATAATTGAAAAATTTAGGAAATACTTTTTCCCAATCCCTCAGATTTATTTAACTGCTTGTTTATTTAATCCTGCTTATAAAGAATTTGGTGTATTTAAAATGGTAACTAGTATATTTGTAGACTTAGAAATAGTATACAACGGAGAAAATCAATCACTTAATTTAGAAGCAGTTCTAAGTAACATTAGACATGAAGCTAGGAAATTATATGATTTAGAAAAATAAAATTCAATACAAAATGTACAATACGAACCACAACCTACTAGGCCTAGACACGATGATGATCTTGACTATATACTAGAATTACAACTTGGACTACAAGCTAACGAAAACGACGACTTTGATGAATATCTTAACCAGGCACCAGAAAGCATCAAGGACGCAGAGGGGAAGCCGCAGCTTTTGGCGTGGTGGAATACTCGTGGAAAAAAATTTTCAAGACTTTAACGGGTGGTTCGTGATGTGCTGGCAATTCAAGCTTCTTCAGTGGCTTCGAAAGGCGGTTTTAGCGCTGCTAGGTTCCAACTAGGAGACTATAGGCATTCACTAGCAGGCGATAGCTTAGAAGTTTCAGTCTTATTTCGAGACTGGATAAATGCGGAGCGGAGGAATTTAGGGCGTCCGACATTGTCTTCTCAGTTTGAAGCCGATATCGATAATGTTATATCGGAATCAAGCGAAGACGGCATGGAATTTCTGGAAGAACAAGCTCAAGAGCCGATTCCAGAAAATGTGACAGCTGAAATGTTAGGAACTCTTAGACAAGAGTTTCAAAGTAGTTTAAGATATTAGTGATTAAATTTTATTGTATTACAAATTTACAATAAATAATACCTAGTTGAAACAGAACCCTTCCTAGAAGGTGGCTGCGTAAATTAGGTTGATTTCTAATATCTTACCTTTCTACATTGTACAATTTAAATTTTAAAATTACCTAATAAAATTAGAGGCTATTCGCCTTATTTCTTTTTTTATATTTATTATCTTCACTTAATCTTAATTTAAGTTTTGACTTTTGACTTCTTTTTAATATATTTGCCCCTTTATTTCTCAAATCTTTATTAACTTTAAAGTTTAAAATATAAAAAGAAACATAAAAAATTTAATCGTTAAAAATTAAACTCTATAATTTTATATTTAAAAAATTAGAAATTTAAACTTTTATAGTACAAAGATTGAAAATTTTGATTTTACACTTTAAATATTTTAGTTATATACTTATATTATATAAAACTTTAAATTCAAAGTTTCAAACTTCATTTTAAATTTTAACAACTTTCAAACTTATAACAACTTTAAATTCAAACTTATAACAACTTTAAGTTTGAATTATAAATTATATAAGTTTTAAAAATAAATTATATAACAAACTTATAATAACTTTAAGTTTGAATTATAAATTATATAACTTATAACAACTTTAAATTCAAACTTTCAAACTTCATTTTAAATTTTAAAAATTTATATAATGATTAATGAATAATAATAATACCATTTTAAAATTTTAATTTAACCTTTAACATTTTAAACTTGAATTTAAATTTTTAAATATTAACAATTAATTTAACATATTAATTTAATATAATTTTTTTTTAAAATCCGGTGGACTGGTCCGGTCTGGTCCGGTCCCGGTTGGTACCGGAACCGATAAGGTACGGTTACTTTTTCCCGGTACCACCGGTTCCGGTTCCGGTTCCGGGAAAAATCGACCCTCCCTTACCGGTTCCGGTCCCGGTACCGGTCAATGCCGGTCCGGTGGTACCGGTTCCGGTGCCACTGCCACACTTAGGTGAAGATGAAGTTTGTTCAATTGAGGAGTAGTCTCCAATCCCTAATTCTCTTTTTGGTGCACCATGTATTTCTGGTATGCAGAGAGGATTGAGTGTCTTTTGAGAGAGTCATGTTTTACAGGTTTCTCCTTATTGGAGAATACCTCTAGTATACGGCCATCATGGTATTGCCATTATCCATGAAATCTTTTAATTGATCAGGAAAAAAAAAAAGAATCCACTGCATTTACAGCACAAATTGATTACAAATATATGCAGTAGTAGCAACAACATATCCAGAGTAGTTCCACAAAGTGGGATCTAGGGAGAGTAGAGTGTACATAGACCCGGCCTCTACCTCATAGGTAGAGCAATTGTTTCCGATAGACCCTTGGCGCAAGATAAAAATAGTCTAGAAGAAAAAAGTAATGGAATAAAGGAAACAATAGACAGTAATAAAACAACAAATAGCAGCAGAACAATACTATAACAAAATAAGACTATAATCAACAACAACATACCCAGTGAGATCCACAAGTGAGGTCTGGGGAGGGTAAAAGGTACGCTGACCTTACCACTACTATAATCAACTACACAAAACAACATATAATAACAGAAATTAAAGAACAAGAAACAAGACTAATACTGCAACTACTAGCATGGACAGCAAGTCAATAAACTCCCACCTGCTAGCATTATGGAACAGTTTGGAATATGTTTGATATTGAATGGGTAATGCCTGCTACTGTCAAACATCTGACAAAGAGGCCGGTAATCCATGCCAGTTGGTGAGTTATGTACAAGAGAACTGAAAGGATGAATTGTGGAGCACCATATGAAATATATCTAACATTTGATTTCAGGCAGGCATTTAGAAGGAAGAGGAGATTAAGTACGGGAAGTGGGCAGTGGCAATTATGTAAATGATCTGAAAGGAGAAGAAAAAAGGAACAGAACTTCTGAAAGAGTTAATGCTTCTAACATATTAGGGGGTCGCTTTAAGGTTTCTGTAATTTTTCAAGCACCTATGAAATTCAAATTGGTGCACTTTTTAGAGAAATATATTCGTAACTAGATTCTCTATTTCATACACATATCATCCCCAATCAAGAAAGAAGAAATCAGTAAGTAAAATGGAAAATGGGAACACCTCATTAAATGTTCCATGAAAGAGGAAGGGGAAGAGCAAGAACCTTATAATCATAAAGATCACTGGCAACAGAGCCACTGCTTTCGCTTAATTTTCCACTCAATACACGCTCATGGTCATCGTCAGAATCTGGGTCAACCTCATTCTCTGCATCATGAAAACCATTTTCCTTCATGTCCAGAGTTTCATCATCTGATGACTCTTCACTCCCACTATTTACAATTTGAGAATCTGCTGAAATAGAGCACCTATGAAGATAATCATCCTGCAAGCAAAAGGCAACAAATTGCTAAGCTCAACCATCAAACGAAATTCTGCAGAAGGACATAGCTAGTACAACAAATATGTACTATAGTTAGATAGACCAAGTCAATAAAGAGAAAATACTTCCATCTCAAAGATGAAATCCAGAACCAATAAACAGAACAAATGCACAAAGAGATGAAAGAGAATCGCCTTGGTAACAATAGAGAACCCATAAAGGAGAAAGGTGAAATAAACATATAAATAAGGAGAAGGACAAAGAAATCAAGCCACAAAAGAGAAGATATAAACTTTTAAACAACTTGAGGGTTTCACTTTTTGGCTAACACACTTTTGTATTTTATTTTGGAGCCACTTACATCAAAAACATTCTCATACTCCTCAAGAAGTGTCGTAATGATCGCCTGTGCATTATTAGCAGCATTAGCGGCAGCAAGAAGCTGAGCAGAGTTGTCTCCACTAACATCAAAGTCATCCTCCAACTCACATTCTCCGGCTAAAAGAGGGCGTAATAGCAAGGGTGCCATACAAGCAGCAACAGCAGATGGAGTCATCCGATTTTCAGATGCATGTGACGAAATTGTATGCATCATCTTCAGAATCCTACAGAGAAGTAAATTTACAGGTTAGGTTGGTATACTGATGCATGAATTTGAAGATTAAAGAAAAACAAACAAAAAAAATTCTGTCTATTATATGGAAGTGCAGCTTCCTCGAATAAGGATGTAATAACTACTGGGTAAATATGACCACACACCCTCCATAACCGACTAGCCACCTTATATTGCAAAAGAAGACGATCTACACTTTTGCCTGCACTTCTACACATGAAACACCGACTACATAGGTGATTCTCCTCTTTCTTAGATTCTCTGCTGTTAATATCACACCCCGTGCCGCAAACCACACAAAGAAACAAACCTTGGTGCTCTAGGGATTCAAATGGAGTCATGGGGGAAGGTACCTTCCTCTCTCACTAGCAACCTCTTATAAGAAGAGTTAACAGTGAATAAGCCATCACCACTATTCTGCCACCTCCATACATCCAATAAGTTGTTTGGTGTGTCTAGCCCATACAAAAGCTCTATTAAATTGTGAATTTCTTCCATTTTCGGTTTCTTCTGAATCTTAAGTCCCAAGGAATAACATCCTCGTGAGACCTACAAATTTGTCGTACAGTCATCTCTCTTTGGCAAGAATTGTGATATAAATTAGGAATGATTTCCTTCAATTCGATCTCCCTAGATCACTTATGAGCCTAATAACTAATCCTACTTCCCTCCCCAACCTTGAATGAGATGTCCTCAAAAATCTTCTCCCTCCTGCATGATACTCCTCCACAAACCACATCCAAACAAAGTAACAATGTTCCATACTTACCCCCCCCCCCCCACACACACACACAACCCCCAATCCAAAATTATTCAAAAAATGCAACCTCTTTCCTCCATCTTAATTCTCCCCTTCCCATTCCTATGGAGGGGTGCTCCATTTCACAAGATGGAACTTCCTAATGCCTTGCATTGAGTCCCATAGGAAGTTATGTTGAAGTATTTCCAATCTTTCAATAACTTTGTCAGGGGCCTGGAAAAAGTGACATGGAATATGTAGTAATACTAGAAAGAATGCTTTTGACCAATACTCCCCCCCCCCCCCATGGTTCTCGACTCTCTCAACTACCGAACTCCACACTGCAAGATCTTTACTAGAGGCACCCAAAGGTAGTCCCAGATATTTAGTAGGACGATTACCATCTCCTCAATACTTTTTACACTTGGGTACAATATCTTTTCCTCTCGAAATCTTTTTGGACAACCTCCTACTGTCATACATATTTCTCCCAAAATAAGTAATAAAGCACCACAGAAATATATGTATCGTTTATTCCACTGCTGCCTTGAATCGAGTTTAATGTGTTGAATTAAATTTTTAATTTTTGGAGTGGTTGCCAAACCAGCTGTCGTATGGGTGGCAGTCTTGGACGGACAAGAACTCGCACATCTAGAAGATGAAACCAACGAAAATAGGTATGTTGAGATGAATGTGTGGACATACTAGGAAAGATAGAATTAGGAATAAAGATATTCCAGACAATGTGGGAGTGGACTCCATGGTAGACAAATGAGAGGCAAAGACTGAGAGGGTTCAATGAAGACGAGATGCACAGATGCCCCAATGAGGAGATGTGAGCAGTGATGAGTATGAAAGCTATAGGGAGGCTAAAGAAGTACCGGGAAAGGTGATTAGACAAGATATGACATACTTACAGCTTACCAAAGACATGACCCTAGATAGGAGAAGGATATGATGGTCGAGAATTATGGTAGAAGGTTAGTAGGCAGTCGAGCATTGACTAGTTTACCATATCAATGTTGCTATTACTACTCTCCTACTATCTTATTCTTCGATTTAATTATGACTTCTGTTTCACTTGCTTCGGTTACCATATTATTTGTCGTTGATACTGCTCCCTTCTCCTTTATTTTTATAATGACTTCTTTACTATTGTATTTCTTTCCATACTTGATTTTGATATGCTTTACTTGATTCGATTTTCTATTAGAATTAACCCAGAGACCTTCACAAGGTAGGGGTAAGGCTACGGACACACCACCCACCCCAAACCGTACTTGTGGGATAATACTGGGTATGTTGTTGTTGTAATTAGATTTCAGTTCTCATTCTGTTCTCCACTTTTATATTGAACAAAGTTTTTCCTCAAATCCAACTTGAGATATATAAAACTGTTTTTGTTTTGAAACGGTAAAGCAATCATACATATAAACCAGCGGAAGGGGTGTGCAGTGTTGTGAAAGGCAATCGCCTCGTCACCAATGGCGAGAGGCCAGGCGACCCTTCATTGCCTTTTAGCTTTATGGCGAGGCAACCCTTCATTCTTTTAGCTTTGTCGCGAGGCGATCTTCAAAAGGTGACACCATAGCGACAATGGCAACAAAGGCAGAAAGGCGTCGACATATGTATTTTTTAAAAAAAAAATTATTAACTTGGGGTGTTTTAAAATTAAAAGGTAATTTTAGCGTTTCCTTTCCAAATTTGCATAGTTGCACTCTTAAACATAGACTATGACTCCAACCAAATGACCCGACTAGACTTCTTCAGCAACCAGCCAAACAAACTAGAGACTCCAAAGTCCAACCAATATGCATTTCTTCTTCAGATTTCATCTTCCTGCATTTCTTTTTTCTCCGTATCTTTAGACTTTAGGGTTCCTTCTAGCCCTGATTTTTCCACTCACTATTGACTTTGGTTTTGTTTTTCCTCATTCAAGTTTTAGACTTTCGGTATCTGCTATCTATTTTCAGTTTTTGAATTGAAAAATTTGCTAAGATGTTATTGAGATTGAGATTTTGATTATTTATATATGCAAGTAAATATTTTAATTTTTTTTTATATTAATTGATGTCATACTACAAAAAGGTGAGTGCCTCACCACTCGCATAGCTTTGTGGCAAAGCAAACCCTTGTCGCATTTTGCCGTCCAAAACACTAAAGATGTGGTAGTTTATCAAAGAAAAGAAGATAACAGCATCATCATAAGAAATTCCACAAAAAAGTAAAACCAAAGAATCCAATCAAGAATTGCATGAAGACTAATCAACATCATACAAAATGGATCTACCTCTGTAATAAGCGCTTGTTTGGTTCAGGAAATGTCTCATGAATGGCAGAGCGCATAGCATTAACCCGAACTTCCTTCCTATCAATTTCTATTATGGGCAAAAGTGAAACAACTTGAAGTTAGAAACCAATTTACTTAAGTTTTGACAGTCCAAAAAAGAAGAACGTTAACTGATCATAACAAGCAGTCCAATCAAAAAGAAAAGAGTAACTCCAGCAACCAAGACAGGGATCAAAAGTAACTTCAACTAGGAAAGTTAGATACACTGGCAAAACTCAGTACCTATGAAATGTACATCTATATAGTCAAGATGACAAGGCATCATTGCCTAGAGATGAAACTGTTTTCTTATAGTTTCTTTCATCTATATTCTGAATTATCACTTGAAAGAAGTTTTGTCTTCTTTTTTTTTAGAAAAAAGAGTGGGGTATTTACTTACTGTAAGCTTCCAACAAAGCAGTGCAGCAGGATGCAGGAACAGGAGATGATGGCAGCTCACGAAGCACATGCTGCATAAAAGTCATGCCAATTATCACACTTAAAGAGCATCAAGATATTAAAATGACAATTGTGACAGAGTTGAGTGAGTTCATCAAATGTTATAACCAATACCTTAACACAGTCACCAATTACATGAGCATCCTCCTCCAGAACAAATTCAGTTTTTCCTAAGGAGATCAACTCAACATCAGTAAGCTATGCAGAATCTTATTTAACAGTACAATTGGACATAATAAACCATCAAAACAGATTCTTAGTTCATGTGCTTTCTTTTATTATTATTTTTTTTTTTGGAAAAAAAAAATTACCTGGAGCACATCCACAACACCAAAAGCAAGGAAAAGAAAAAGAAAAGGACAACAGAAAAAGATAATGGTCATAATCAAGTTTCTAGTGAATAGCTTCTTTTCATCATCAGTTTACAAGAAAAGGATAAATTGGCCAAAAAGATGGGGCCAGTGCATCACAAAACATAGGAGGACAATATGAGACCCCTACTCCTGTTGCAAAGCACTACATTGACCTTTACTCAAATGCCATTGGTAGTTTGGTATTATACACTTCATCAAGGGTACTTCTTCCAGAAGCAAATGAAAAAGCAAATGGGAGGAGAAGCAATGTCATTAACATTTTGCTAATCCAAGGAACAGTCCATAACAATCAGAGATAACCTAAAATAGAATGGAATTACACAACCAAAGTGCATTCCAGATCTCAAATTTACTTTAGTTCCTTGAAATATAGTGAAATTAGAGGTACAGATAGACAAGCCTTTTCAAAATGCAATAATACATAAAACAGATGGCATTCATTCAGTAAAGCAGATGTACCTTGTTCATACTCGTTTACTCTCCGCTCCACTTCCTCGACATCTGCAGATTGTCGCAATATACCTTCGACCTTGGTTCCTGATAGTAGGTTTATAATAACAATAATTTACAAACATAACCTGATCATCACTAAACCTATTCAACATCCTCAGTAAAGGAGAGAAAATGCAATGTGAACATCATAATCAGTGATAAAAAATTTATGCAGATCTTCAATATTGCAGATCAAAGTTAAACCATAACAAGGATCAGACAAAATGAAGATGTGAGCTGCAGAAATTACAGCAGCTGGAGCAAGATGTCCCAGATTACAGGTTACCAAATAGGCATCAATTGATTGAGGACCTCTTTATGCTAAGGTGACTGACTCAGAAGTCCCTTTCATTCATTTTCCTCAAGAACAGCATAACAACCAGAGTACAAATTAATGTATGTGTATATATATTGTAATTTAAAGTTATATACCCAGACCCCACTTGTGGGATTACACTTTTTTTGACAAAGGTAAAGTTGTATTCATCAGCAATAAGGGAATGCTGGCAACCATCAAAAGAATTTACATCAGAGACGAAAAAGAAAAACTTACAGCAGTCTAGCCTTCTTGTTGCTAGATTTACAATAGAGACAAGAAATCTAAAATCTGACTACCTTCCTCTATACCCTCCTCTTTACACCAAAAACAAAAAGACTTCAGACACATCCATTTGACCTTCTGTATGGAATTTGTTGTATTTTCCATGCATCTGCTGTTTCTTTCCCTCCACACAGACCACCAAATACAGGAGGGGATCATATCCCACCATATCTTCTGAGTCTTGGTCCCACCTATCCTTCTCCAGCAGCTGAGGAGATCAGCTGTCTGCTCTGGCATTGCCCAGCTGGTGCTTGTTCTTCTCAGGAAAATATCCCATATTTGCTTAGTGAACTTACAGTGAAGGAAAAGATGATTATTGGTCTCAGGAGCCTCCTTACACAAGTAACACCAGGAAACTATATGAAATCCCCTTCTTTGCAGGTTCTCATGGGTCAAACATGCTCTTCTGGTCACCAGCCATTTGAAACATTTCACCTTAGTTGGGGCTTTACTTTTCCAGATTCTGTTCCAAGGACCAGTGGTGGTCCCTGGGAGATCCTGCACCCTCTTTTTGTACAACCTGCCAACAGACAACATACCATCTTGACTGTGATTCCAGATCAGTGTATCAGCTTCCTGATTTGTGCCTTTGAAACCATCCAAAATTTGTAGCATCTCCGCGACTCTACCTATTTCCCAATCATTTAGTGGCCTTCTAAAAAAGAGATTCCACCCCTGGTCAGACCACAGATCACTCACCTTTGCCTCAGGAGCAAGACTGAGATTAAATAAATCTGTATGAGAAGATACCAGTGGTTCTTGGCCCACCCAAAAGTCTTTCCAGAATAGAACCCTTGTCCCATTTCCCACTCTGAGTCTAGTGTTCATTTGTAGCTGATTCCACAAATTCCTGATGGTTCTCCATACAGAAATACCATATGGAATGTTCACCAAGTCTGAATACCAAGGTCTGTTTTGCCCGTACTTGCTTCTGATCACTTCCTTCCAGAGAGAATTCACCTCACTGCCATATCTCCATAGCCATTTTGACAAAAGGCATTTGTTTTGTAACCTCAAGTTTTTGATCCCCAACCCACCAGAGGCCCTGCTAAGAGTCACTGAATTCCACTTTACCAGATGAATTCTCTTGCCTTCGCTGTTTCCAGACCAGAGAAAATCCCTTCTCAATTTGTCAATTCTTGCTTCCACTCTAGTTGGCATAAGAAAAAGGGACATTGTATAAGTTGGCAGAGAGTCTAGGACAGAGTTTATCAAGGTACATCTTCCACCCAGGGATATGTATTGGGATTTCCAAGTAGCCAGCTTTCTCCCAACCTTTTCAATAATGCCATCCCAGATCCCTACCTCCCTTTGATGTCTGCCAAGAGGTAAGCCAAGATATGTTGTTGGAAGTTTTCCAACTTTGCAGCCTAGGATGTTTGCCAGATATTGAATATGGATAACTTCTTTAATGGGAAAGATGCAACTCTTACTCCAATTCACAGCCAAACCTGAAACAGCCTCAAAGACTATTAAGATCATTCTGACTACTTTCATTTCCTCTTCCTTAGCTTCACAAAAGATCACTGTGTCATCGGCATAGAGTAGATGACAAATTTGAACCTCTGTCCCAGAGGGACTCCCAATCATAAAGCCCTTCAGCCAAGAGTTCTGTATTGCTATCCTTAACATGCTATTCAGACCTTCCATAGCCAAAATGAAAAGGAAAGGGGATAGAGGATCACCTTGCCTGAGGCCTCTCTCTGAGGGGAAAAAACCAGCAGGTTCTCCATTAATCAGGATGGAGAATCTAACCGTTTTAATGCACGCTTCAATCCACTTCAGCCATCTATCACCGAACCCCATTTGCCTCAATACACTAAGCAAGAAATGCCAATTGACATGATCATATGCTTTTTCGATGTCTAATTTGCACATTATACCCGGATTAGCTCCTCTGTTTCTAGAATCCAGACATTCATTTGCAATAAGGGCAGCATCCATGATCTGTCTACCTCTAATAAAAGCCATCTGATGTTTATTGACTAGTTTGTCTACTACTTTCTTCAGCCTTTCAGCTAACACCTTTGCTATAATCTTGTACATCCCACTTATCAAACTTATTGGCCTGAAATCTTTGATTTCGGCTGCATCAGATTTCTTTGGAATGAGGGCCAAAAAGGTAGCATTTAAGCTCTTCTCGAAGGAGTGATGATCATAAAAATGTCTGATGATGTTGATAATATCTGACTTAAGAATATCCCAGAAACACTGGTAAAAACTCATAGGAAAGCCGTCAGGACCAGGTGCCTTATCACTGGCACAAAGCTTAATCCCTTCCGGAATCTCTTCTTCTTCAAACTCTCTTTGTAGCCAATCCCTATCCTCCAGACTGAGACCCTCTATCCCCTGTAAATTGAAGTCAGGTCTCCATGATTCCGACTCTTTGTAAGGATTCTGGTAGTAACCGATCACCTCAGCCTTTATCTCCTCAGCATCAGTCACCTCCCTTCCACTTGCTTCCAGTTTATCAATCGTATTCCATCTCTTATGAGTTGTAGCCATTCTGTGAAAGTACTTGGTGTTTTTGTCACCATGCTTGAGCCATTGAATTCTTGATCTCTGCCTCCAAGCTATTTCCTCATTCCTAGAAACTTCATCAAAATCCCTTGAAAGTTGTACCTTCTGAAGTAATTCATCCTCAGTCAGTGCTCTTAGGTCCTGTGTTCGTTCCAGATCAGTGATTTGGTTGAGAATCTCCTCCTTCCTCTGTTTCCAGTTCACTCTATGTTCGAACCCCCACACCTTTAGTTTTTCTTTCAAAAGTTTCAGCTTGGAAGCAAAAATGAATGATGGTGTACCATAAGCTGTGAAGGAGCACCACCATTCCTTTATCATATCTTTAAAGCCTTCAATTTGCATCCACCATTGTTCAAACTTAAAATAAGATTTCTTGAAATTCAGTTCCCCACACGTCAGCATTATTGGGTTATGGTCCGACTCCACTCTTGGTAGAAGAGATTGTTTAACCTGCGAGAAGAGATCTTCCCAGTGATGGGAATACAGGAATCTATCCAATCTGGATGCAGGCTCGTGATTCTCGCTCCTTCTCCAAGTGTATTGCCCCCCAAATAAAGGGGGGTCAACCAGCTCCATAGCATTGATCCAATCATTGAATTCATTCATTGCCCCTGTCGTTCTCTGGCCATTTGATCTTTCTGAAGGGTATCTGGTGATATTAAAATCACCACAAAACAGCCACGGACCTGTAATTCTGTCCCTTAAATTAGATAAGCCCCACCACAGATTCCTTCTACTGACCTTGTTGCATTCAGCATAGATTGAACTTAGATGCCAACTGAAGTTTATGTTTATGCCTTCGAATTTACAAGTTAATGCTTGGGCAGAAATTTCCACCATCTCTCCCTGCCACAACCTTTTATCCCAAAGCACTGCGATTCCTCCCCTTCTCCCTTCAGCCTCCAAATGAAATTCTCCCAACCATCTGTTGTGCCATAGTTGTTTGATCAGATTTTCTTCTGTACCCGTCAGTTTAGTCTCCACCAGTACATATACATCCGCTCCCCATTGTTGCAGTAGATTTCTAATAATTCTTCTCTTATTCTCACTGTTAACCCCCCTTACATTCCACGTTACCACTTTAATCATTGATGTTTATAGGATGTCAATCTCCCCCTTCTTCTTGAATCGCCTTCTTTGAAATTCACATTGAAGGCTAAATTTTTAACTTCTTTAGAGACCCCATTTGAGGTGCTAGCACCACTTTGTCTCCCCATATTCTGCTTCTCACGCATTTTTTTTTGATCGATTTTCAGAAAAAGATCAAAAGCGGTCTTATCACAACCCTCAAATGCTGCTCCGAACAATTTGCTAAGCCTTAATACATTCGCTTGTACCCAAAGAGATGCTGTATCATCAAATTCTTCTTCTGAAAGTGGGACCTCACAGTTGAGGGGTATCGGGTCATCCACAGTTACCATTTGTTTGTCCAGATCGACTTGGGTGTCACGGGCTGAGTGGGGCCTATCCGGCCCTGCGATAGACACTTTCGTGCCTTTTGAGGAGGCGTCTGAGTCTTCCGTGTCACCTAGGGATTCGCGCGACTCCTGCATGTCGCTGCTTGCCCCCGCGATGACTGTAGAGGGGGCTGCCCAGAAATCTTCTGGGAGGGGCGAAGCAGATGTCTCTCCTGGTTGTGGTGTTGAATAAGAAATATAATTAATGAAGGGTTCAGAAAATATATTTCTTTTATCAAGTGGATCCGGCCCAAAGTTTTTGCTAGGCAGATCCGGCCCAGTGCCTTTGCAAGGCAGATTGGGCCTGGTCCCTTTTTCCAAATTAAAGCTGGCCCAAGAAGGACCCACATGTTCTGCGCCAATTAAAAAGGACCTTTCCACATGTCCACTTTTCTCTGCCAAAGCACGTGTCCCCATTTCTTTATCCACTAGGCTGCTGCACCCTTTATCTTTCCTCATTCTCTCATTTACTTCTGCCCTAGAAAAACTCTTCAGATTTGAGCTTTCCACATTCTGAAGGTTGTTGACTTTTCGCACTTCTCGAGCAGAGAGCTTTCCATCATCTTTTCTTTTGAACCTCGCCGGAGCTTCACACCATACCGGCAGCTGAAACAAAGTTTCTCCATCGTCGATTTGGACTTCCGCCGGAATATTCTCCCTTGGACCGCTGACCTTAATTCGAGCCCATCGGAGATGGTTCTTCAGGATGGTTTCCTCTTCCGTTTCCAGCCATCCTCCACATTGATCTCCGATCTGTTTCATCACCCTTTCCGACCACAGATGTAGAGGGAGACCTATGATTCGGACCCAAAACCATTTGAATCTGAAATCGCTTTCTACTGCTCCCGCTTTAGTAGACCACCAATCTAACTTCAAGTGGTGGTTTTTCCTTTTCCAAACCCCTGTGATGACATGAGCTGCGTCGTTTCTTGATTGAAACTCAAACAAGAACTGAATGCCATTCATATCATAGATGTTGACATTGTGAATGCCCTTCCATGCTTGAGAAGCCCAGCTTCTGACCTCGTTCCGAGTCGGTACTTCATCCGCCTTTGGGAAACTACCTACCAAACACCTATTTAGGATTCCATCCACTCTACTGGAAGTTTCCATCTGCTCGTGTCTACCAGAGTCATCATCAGAAGCTCCCCATTTTCTCCTTTGGAGAACCTCTTTGTAACTCTCTTCACCCCTGAGGTTCAAGAGCTTCTGAGACCCCACACTTCTTTTGTCGGACACTGTAAGCTTGAGGACATAGTCTTCAATTTTTTCCGACAAAACCCCCCAACCCTCATTATAGAATGTTTCTGGCAGAATGATAACGGTGCGTTCAAAGCCTTTTACCGTTATGACTGAGATAAATCTACCATACTTATTGAATTTCAGGGAACAATAAATGTATGTAGACCTATCCTTACATTTCCATGTCTTGGATACGTTGCCTTTAAGTTCCGAGGCCTCGCCCATTCTTTTGCATAACCAAACAAGGCTAGCTCTGCTCAGTATCAATCTGCTCATCTGTCGCCTGTTTCTTTCCACCCACTCAAACCAGTGCCCCCCCACGTTTACGGATTCGGAGATGTCGTACTGCTTTAATCCCCGTCTGAAGTAAAGAGGACTAATCATATCGAGAAAATATATAAGGCTAGACCAAAAGGAATTAAAGAGATTCCGGCAAAGTAAGTTCACCGGAATTAAGGTTTCCTAGGAGCCGAGATGACCCCTATCTGCAAATCTCGGGGCTCGTGCCTGAGAGCATTTTTTTGTTTCAGTCCTTTCCCATCTAAAAAAAGTATGTGGGATTACACTTGCACTGGGAAAGTTGTTATGTTGCATACACTGAATGTAATGATATTTACACCCTCGATGTAATTAACCCAGAATAGCTTATTTACCATTTATTAAATGTCACCAATTAACCCATTATAGCTTGTTCACCATTTATTCAAGGTTACCAATCAACGCAATCAAATAGAGTTACCAGCAATCACCTTTATGTGATTCTGTAAATATTTTTTACACCATCCATAGAACATAAAAATATATATTTAAGATTGCTATTAGTCCAGAATTCACCAAATAACTGCAACAACAGTATCAATATTCACCTTATTATGAAAATGGATTTCTCTAAAGAAGGAAGAGGTCATCCATCGTAATGGGAAGAACAAAATACTCCTCTGATTATGATCAACTGCTTACAGAGAGCTGTTATAACTTATAGAAACACACAAATAAGAAAGAACAAGTCAGGATTTGCTTCTTGTTCCTAACAAACCTACTTTTGTTGGTGGACTTGGCAGTACCTCCTTCACTATAGGTCAGCAGATTGACTCAGCCATGGACCAGGTAACTGCTATACTTTAGAAAGAGTTTAAGCATCCAATTAATTATAAGAAAATCTATGAGAATTTTGGCCTCAACTAGATGACTGAAGAAACACTTAGAATCAATATGCCTGAGTTTTCTAATTTTCTAATCAAAGTTTGTTGAAAATGGAAAATTTCCAAGAAATATTAATTAAAAGATCAACTACACCTAAATCCACATTTCCATCAGCAGTCAACTACGATTTGTCCTGCAAGCTTTCTTCTCTCCTCTAACCTAAGAAACCCTTTATTAAAAAAACTGTTAACAGAAAACTAAACTAAGAAAAAAACAGCAAGCCTGAAATAAACGCTCCCAATTGGTGGAGAGTGCGAGGCTCGATATGAGAAGAATGACGCTTAGTAGGCATACACTCCTATGGTTATGGAAGTGAAAATTTTCAAATGCATTCGCAGCACTAATCCCAAAAAAGCCTGGAGCAATGGAGTTGAAATATTGATGGGAGGGGTTTACAAATTGTGAGGAATATTGGTGACGAATATTATTGAATTGTTGTCTCTACATTATTACATTGAGACCCGAATTATAGATACTACATTAGACTCCTTTTCCAACTAGGATACTACAATACAATCCTTTTTCAAGTAGGATTCTATATACTATTCCTATTCTGAGTAGGATTGTATATATTATTCTTGTTCCTATTCTTATTCTAACACTCCTCCTCAAGCTAGTGCATACAAGTCATATGTACCTAGTTTGTTATAGATGTAATTAATACAAGGACTGATGAAGGGCTTGGTAAGATATCTGCAAGTTGATGACTTTTCACAAAATTGACAATCAATCTCAATGTGTTTAGTCTTCTCATGAAATACTGAACTTGATGCATAATGCCAGTCAATCTCAATGTTCTTGGTCTTCTCATGAAATACTGAATTTGATGCAGAATGCTGATAAAACACATACTAATAAATTCCTGAATTGTAGTGTTGGACTTCCTAAACCAAGCTCAGAAAACTATTTCATACCATAGAGTGACTTACATAATAGATATTCAAGGCTATCAGATTCCCCCCGAGTAACAAAACCAGGTGGTTGCTCCATATAGGCTTCTTCCACGATCTAGAGAAAAACATTCTTAATGTCCAATAAACTAAACGGCCAATAGAGAAAAACCATAGATAGAAAAAGGCAGACGTGTTATTTTAGCTATGTGAGAGAAAATATCATGGTAATCCGATCCAAATATTTGAGTATATCTTTTTTTCTAAAAGATAACAGTAAATCCGAAACAGAAAGTGTTGGATATCTGATATAGAATAAAGGGATCATCTCGAAATCGCTCGAAGAAAGTTACTATAAAATTGATCATAACTTGCTCATGTGCTAGAGTATTAGATTTGATGGCTAAAAGTAATCACAAATTGAGAAATAGAATTATATGGGTAGGGTAAGAATGATGACACGTCCCTATGGAGAAAGAAAATTATATAGGTCGAGTCAGAACGATGGCACGACCCTATAGGAAAATAAAAATTATATAGGTAAGATCATATTGACGGCACGACCCTTAAAGAAAAATTGTATGGATAGGGTTGGAATAATGGCACAACTCAACAAGGAAAGAATTATATGGGTAAGGTCCGAATGATGACACGACCCTACACAAATCAAATTTGAGAAAATAGTTAGTGGAAAGATGGCACGGTACTATATAAATTAAATATGAAAAAGTAGTCACCGAAAGGATGGCATGGTGCTACAAATTAAATATGAAAAAGTTGTCACCAAAAAGATACAACGTGACCCAAACTTTGCTAACATAATCATTGGCCAGACGAACGGCATATATGGGTCATAGCCGCCCGCCAACAGTGGTAGCCCTTTGATTTTCTACCAAGACCTTATAAGCTCTGATACCATGTGAGAAATATTGTGAAGAATATTATGGAATTGTTGACTCTACATTATTAAATTGAGACCCTATTTATAGACACTACATTAGACTCCTTTTCCAACTAGGATATTACAATACAATCCTTTTCCAAGTAGGATTCTATATACTATTCCTATTCCTATTCCTATTCTAAGTAGGATCGCATATATTATTCTTGTTCCTATTCTTATTCTAACACAAATCATATCTAAGATGATAACTGAAGGTTGAAAACAGTTATAGCAAGATTGGTGGATGAATACCAAACAACATTTTTGAAAGCAGAGACATAATGGATGCAGCTTTGTTGGCCAATGAGTTGGTAGGCTCTAATGTGAAACAGCAATAACCAGGCATCTTGACCAAGCTAGATATTGAGAAGGCCTATGACTATGTCAATTGAAATTTTCTCCTAAGAATTCTAACGGCCGTGAGATTTGGTAGCAGGTGGATTTGATGGATAAGATTTTGCATCTCAAGTGTGAAATTTTCTCTCATTATCGATGGGAATACCGAAGGTTTCTTTTAGTCACATAGAGGTCTTAGACAAGGGGATCCTATGTCTCCATTCCTATTTCTAATTGCAATGAGGAGCTGAATCATATGCTCAAGATTGCCAAAAATAATGGCTGGATAAAAGGTTTCAGTGCTCAAACAGGCAGAGGAAATGAGTTTGAAATCACTTATCTATTTTATGCATATGATGCCCTCATTTTCTGTGGAGCAAAGGTGTTGCAGTTTAGACATTTAAGAGCAATTCTAACTAATTTGAAGCCAATTCAGTTCCCCGTGTCATCTGGCTGAAAAATATGTTGAAAAATATGGTATTCCCTATTAACCAGGTTGATAACTTGCAATGCTTAGCAAAAAACCTGGCTGCCAGCCTGGATACCTACCAACAAAATACTTGGGTATGCCATTAGGTGCTAAGAACAAAGAGCTGGAATATGGAATGAGGTGCTAGAAAGATTTAGAAAAAAAGAAACTATCAAGGTGGACGAGTCAGTATTTAGCCCTGGGGTACAGACTGACACTTACTTATTAAACCGGTGCTTGATTGTCTTCCTACCTACATGATGAGTTTATTTCCTATTCCTAAAATCCTAGAAAAAAGAGAATAAATAGATTGAGAAAATCCTTCCTATAGAAACAGAATAAGGAGAAGAAAAGCTACAATCAGGTGAAATGGGATACTCTTACTCTTAGCAAAATGAGAAAGGGACCTGAAGAATCAGCAGCCAGAATAACTGTTTTCCACAAAAGTGGTTATGGAGATTTTGCACAGGAGATGGGGCCTGATGGAGAAAGCACATAAAAGGAAAGTATGGCTAACTTAGAAACTCGATAACTGAAGAAGTCATGGGCACATTTGGGTGTAGTGTCTGGAAAACAATTAGGAGATTTTGGGCTTACTTTCATAACAACATCATCATTGGTGTTGGTAATGGTTTGAAACTGCTTTTAGAATTCCAGCTCCTAACATGGGCTACTTTACACTGCTCTATTATACTGTTGTGTGGCCCCACCTCTTTCATTTCAGCTCCGATCATCCTTTCCCTTATGCTTCCGCACCCCCTTATCTCCTTCCCCATCCTTGTCCCATCCCTTTCTTCAGTCACAGATTTCCATTTCTTTTTCTATTTCTTTCTTCTTTTCTTCTATTTTTTCCTGTTCTTTTATTCTCTCAGAGCAAAGTCCAGCAGAATTATTGCTTCTGACGAACATCATTGGAGAAAGGAGACTAATCCTTTTTTGTTCCTGTATGAAGTATTTTAATGAGACCCACTGAAATAACAAACCACACGTGTGACTTAATATTTTTAGACAACAAATAAGGTAGAATTTAATCAAAACAAGAATGCTTAAAAACACATAATTATATTATATATCAGTTCAGTCACATTCAATTGCAAAGTACAAGCTTTCGATCATACTCTATCTCAACAGTAGAACACAAGCTCTTCTAGAATAAAATAACTTTTGATTTTGAAGAATGGGTGAGGGAGTGATGAAGGTTCCTGCCATAGTTTTGGGGGTTGAAAGTAGCATCTATGGAGACTAGTGGTCCTGGGTTTTCTGTGGATGGAAGCTGCCTGGTTTAAGGTATATCCATGGAGAGAAAGGTGGGACTTTGGTGTGTTGAGAGGGAGTGGCTATATAGGCTGAAGAGGCGGAGAGTTTTCAGGTGAGAGAGAGTTACAGGATGGAAGTCACAAGTTTTGTAACCGACTAAATACAGCTGTGGGTTTTGCAGTGGAAGAAATATAGCAGCTTGATAGTGGTGAAAAGGTAAAATAAGGTGATTGTAGAGATTTTGATGGAGTGGAAAGTTACCATGTAATGCAAAAAGAGAAGAAAATGAAGAAATAGTGGAGGAAAAAAAAAGAGCCGGGAAAAAGGAGAAAAAAACTTAAAAAGCAATAATAAATAGCTATCTGACATGGCAATGTCAGAGAGCGGGTATAATACACCTTCCATCATGAGACTAGCTATACATGTCTCGAGGGGGTCTACTTTAAGTTTGAAAAAGATTGGGAGGGTAAGAGATCGCCCATAAAGTTTAGGTATGTAACTGGCTTTTCGGGATAAGTTCAGGAAGCAACTTATGTTTTTCCCTTATTAACAAAGAACAGCAATAATAAACATAAGAAAATATTTCGCCAACCAAAAAAGGTTATCCAACTTAAGCTTAACCATGCAATTTAATGCAAACAATATCTCAATATCACTCTTATGCAAACGATTTTATAGGAGAGCAACGGATTTCCTTACCATAATTCTCAAGGAACCGTAGTGCCTTTTCAAGAAATGATGGGCCTCCATCTATATCTTCTAAGGCGAGCAAAATTGGTCTTCCAACAACTAAAGATTTAACAGGGTGTTTATCCCTCCCTGAATTAAAAGAAACCTGGTCAGATACAACAATCAGGGAAAAAGTGCGGTTTCATTTGGACATAACGGCCAAATCTCATCTGGCACATCGAAGATGTGAACATAAAAGTTTGGCAGAGAACAGTAAAAGCGACTAACACTGATGGAAAGACCCTTCAATAGAATCACCAGTGTCATTCCGGAAAATGCCATTGTGTCCCATAACAAGAGCAGCACTTGGTGCTTGTGCAAGAGCATGCTCTAGAGCTGTCTTCCACTCATACAGATCCTCCAATGTCTCTGCCTGCAGTTCAAAGCTCAAAAGACAACTTCTACTAATGTATGATCCAGGAATATGTATACTGCAGCAGAATTGCATGGGAGCTTGATGCATGTGGCAGATGACAGGAATTCATACACAGTACTTGCAAATGAAGAAGAGATGCATTTAGAGATCAAGTCATTTTGGAGTTGTTCCTACTGTTAATTATAGCGTCCTTCATACATATGTACTCATCAGACTCATGTAAGATGATAACAAGCCTAATTATAGATTTTTTAGATAAAAAAATATTTAATATCAATTCGGAGTACTTTTTCGAGTTGCATGTTCAGGTTTCTATGATTCTAATGTTAAAGAGTATGAAATAGACCAATGCAGAGTAACCCATCGAGAGTTCAATTATGCAAAAAAGAAGCAGCTCTTTTTTCTTCCCAACCCCTCCAAGTATGTCACTTGTCACATACGACAGTTTCTGGGATGATTTTCAAGAAGAGGGACAGAGAGAAAAGAGGGATAAGTACCTTGAGTGTAAAAGCTCGCCCATCACGTCCATCAGGAAATAGTACTGTCAAAAGCTTTTTATCTTCTCTAATGACAACACTGAATAGCAAGCAATTGTAGTAAGAGCAAGAGAGAGACTCCGAACATATTAAGGGTTCGTTTGGACATGCGATATGAAATTAAATTGACATGAAGTTGAAGTTCTATTTGGACATGCAATTTAGATTTTTAATTGGTATTTTTTTTCATAAACATCAAAAGCCCCAAGTGTGAAAATTATCAAAATTGTCTCAATTCTTATATAAGCTTACCAAATGAATAAATCATAGTCCATAAACAAGATATCAGAATGTCCTACGGCACCACATTGATAGATGACATATCTCCATGTTTATTTCATAAATAAATGTTTGCAACTTTCAAATACACATAATTTTATAAAGATCCACTAGTCAACAATATAGTAACTAGTTATTCTTTAATTGATGCTTTAAATGTCCTAAGGCACCACATTGATAAATGACATATCTCCATGTTTATTTTATAAATAAATGTTTATGATTATAAACTTTCAAATACACATAATTTTATAAAGATTCACTAGTCAACAATATAGTAACTAGTCATTCTTTAATTTGATGCTTTAAAATGGTATGAACAATCTCTTCATGCAGGGCGTGAGTCTTTTTTGGCAAAATTTAAAATAATGGGTCTCTTTTTACAATATAAGCTTATGGGTCAAGTTTAACATTTGAAAAAGTTGAAATCACGATTTGGAATTCCAAATCATGCTTATTAGAGAATTTGGGAAATTATGATCTGAAATCGCATGTCCAAACGGTGATTTGAAATCATGATTTCATATCGCATGTCTAAACAAAAGTTAATATAACCAGTACATGACTTATTTATTACCTCCCTGAATTATTCAAGTCAATTCCTCCCAAAGTTAGATTCACTTCACCTCCTCGCTGTGGAAGTGTACTCTATATGAGGAGCGCTATGAATCAGTAGAGCTAGATGAAAAAACCAACAAGAGTAAAAGCTTCAAAGGTAAAAGCCAATAAATGCACATAGAGAAAATGAGATTTCCAGACATTAAACATCCAAATTACTCGCTCTGTCCCATTTTATGTGGCACCGCTTCCATTTTGGTCCGTCCCAAAAAGAACGTCACCTTACTCTACTTGAAAATAATTTAACTTTAAAATTCCCCTTTTACCCTTAATAAAATGATTCTCAGCTACACAAATATCTAAGAATGATTTTAGACCACAAGTTTCTGAAGTCTTCTTTTTTCCTTAAACACTGTGTCATGTCAAAGGGTGCCACATGAAATGGGACGAAGGAAGTACCATTTAAAAGCAAAATAACACTAAAGAGTTTTTTTTTTCTTTTTTTTAAACAAGGATAACTTTGTATTCACAAAAATTCATCATCAAAGAGATGATGAATTGGAAACTTACATCCCATAGTGTGATGGCACACCCCCACAAGGGTAAACAGATCACAAGTTTCCTAGGAATTCAACTACTTCTGCCACCTCCCCACCAGATCTTGCTTACACCAGAAAAGCAGAAGACTAATACAGTTTGCTTTAATCCTCTGAAAAGTAATTTTCTGTCCTTCGAAGCACCTAGCATTTCTTTCCCTCCATATGGACCACCAGATACATGTTGGGATGATCTTCCACTAGTCTTCCTTTTTACCTCTGCTTGCAATTCCTAGCCAACTATTTAGGAACTCCAGAGTAGTCTTTGGCATCACCCAGCTGACCCCCAAAAGGCATAAAAACATATTCCCAGCCTTCCATGTTTTTTCAGTATTTGACAGGTTCAACTTCTATGAGGTAGTGGTAAGGTCTGCGTACAATGTACCCTCCCCAGACCCCACTTGTGGGATTCCACTGGGTATGTTGTTGTTGTTCAAAATTCAATCAGATCAGTCCATAATCAGTTGGAGTCAGCTATATAAATTCACTACACTCAATGCAAGTCCAGTTCATTATAATATTCAATTACTTCCATTTAAAACATTAATGGTTCTCTTACATCACATGTATCCCTATATAACCAGTGTGACCCTACTAGCTATAATTACCAATATGTATACACATATATATTTTGATAAAGGTTCTTTTTTAAAAGGAAAAAATCAGAAACTAGATATAGAAAAAGCATATGATCATGTAAACTGGAGTACTAAGTATACTGAAGAAGTTGGACTTTGGGAAAAAATGGATACACTGGATCAAGTTTTGTATCTCCAGTGTTAGCTATTCTGTGTTGATTAATTATTCACCTGCTGGCTGCTTCAAGGCTCAGAGGGGTCTCAAGCAAGATCCTTTGTCTCCCTTCTTGTTTATCATTGCCTTGGAAGGACTGAACACTATGTTGAAAACAGCTAATTTGTATGGATGGATAAAGGGTTTTTAAGGTAGCCAGGGCAGTAATTGAGATGCCTTTCGGATACGGTTTGTGAAGGAATATCATCAAGGGATGGGATGATATTAGAGTAAACACTCGAGCCTACATAGGTGGTGTGGTGATAATTTATTGAAAGATGAATTCTCGAGCCTACACAAAATTTCTTGCCAAAGAGACTTTTGGCCATACAACAAATTAAAGGGACACAAGGTGGAGTCTTGTTGGGACTTAAGATTTAGGAGTGATTTCTGCAACTAGGAGGTGACTAGGTTTCACAAAGATTGTTAGTTCTACTCCATAAGGCAGTTGCATTGGTTGATATTCCTGAAGTTTCATGGTGGGCTATTGGGAATATTGGTATATTCTCAATCAAGTCATATTATGAAAATCTTTTGGCTAGGGAGAGAGATGTTGTTCCTTGTAAAGCAATTTGGATTCCAAGGCTGCCGAGAAAGGTGTGTTTTTTTGCTTGGCTAGTTACTAGAGGTGTGATCTTGACGACAAAAATCTCAGAAAGAGAAAGTTTGTTTGCGTAAATTGGTGCTTTATGTGCAAGGAAGAGAGCAAGGACATGAATCATCTTCTTCTTGGTTTTACCCTGGGGTTATGGTTGGATACATTTAGGTGGTTTGGTACTTCATGGGCTTATAAGACAGCTAAGTCAGAAGCAAAGATAGCGGTGACAAGTGCTAAGACTGCAGCATTTGAGCGCCTGTATGAGGAGTTAAGTGATAAGGGCGGCGGGGGGGGGGGGGGGGGGGGGGGGGGGGAAGAGATTGTATAGGCTCGCTAAAGTGAGAGAAAGGAAAGCTCGCGACTTGGACCAAGTGAAGTGCATCAAGAATGAGGGGGGTGAGGTGCTGGTGGATGACACCTCCATTAAATTAAGGTGGCAAGCTTACTTTCATAAACTCTTAAATGAGAAAGGAGATAGAAATATTGAGTTGGGGGAGTTGGCACGCTCTGATAGTCATCGTGACTTGGGTCATTGTAGGCGGCTTAGAGTTGAGGAGGTTAGAAGGGCTATTAGTAGGATGAAGAAAGGGAGGGCGATTGGTCCAGATGAGATCCCCGTAGAGTTTTGGAAGAACATGGTCAAGGATGGCATAGAGTGGTTGACTAGATTGTTCAATGTTATTATGAAGACTGCCAAGATGCCTGATGAATGGAGGAGAAGTACGATGGTGCCGTTGTACAAGAACAAAGGGGATATTCAAAACTGTAACAACTACAGGGGAATCAAGTTGTTAAGTCACACTATGAAGGTTTGGGAGAGAGTGATGGAGAACAGGGTGAGAAGAGTAGTGTCTATTTCAGCAAATCAATTTGGATTCATCACGAGGCGGTCGACTATTAAAGCGATCCATCTTGTCTGGAGATTAGTGGAAAAGTATAGGGAAAGAAAGAAGGACCTTCATATGGTGTTCATTGATCTTGAGAAGGCCTATGACAAAGTTCTAAGGGATGTCTTATGGAGGTGTCCAGAGGTGAAAGGTGTACCAATGACATATATCAAGGCGATTAAGGATATGTATGACGGAGCCATGACTCGGGTAAGAACGGTGGAGGAGACTCAGAGTATTTTCCTGTTGAGATAGGACTCCATTAAGGATCGGTATTAAGCCCTTTAGGTTCCATGGTGTATGCTATTTGCAGATGACATAGTACTGATTGATGAGATTCGAACTAGAGTTAATGATAGGTTGGAGGTTTGGAGACACGCATTGGAGTCCAAAGGATTCAAACTAAGCATGACCAAAACAGAATACATGGAGTGCAAATTCAGTGTTGCGGGGGAGGAGACAGACACTGAGGTGAAGCTGGCCACTCAAGCTATCCCAAGAGGGAAAACTTTAGATATCTGGGGTCTATCATCCAGAGTAGTGGGGATATCGACGATGATGTCACACATCGTATTGGGGCAGCTTGGACTAAATGAAGGCTTGCCTCGGGAGTGTTGTGTGACAAGAAGATACCACCTAAACTCAAAGGTAAGTTTTATAGAATGGTGGTTAGACCGTCTTTGTTGTATGGGGTGGAGTGTTGGTCAATAAAGAATGCACATGTTCAGAAGATGCATGTCGCAGAGATGAGGATGTTGAGATGGATGTGTGGTCACACAAGGAGGGATAAGATTAAGAATGAGATCATTCGGGAGAAGCTGGAGATGGCACCGGTGGCTGATAAGATGAGGGAAGCGAGACTGTGGTGGTTTGGACATGTGCGGAGACGATGCGCCGGTTAGGAGGTGCAAGAGGTTGGTTTTGGGAGATACATGGAGAGGGAGAGGTAGACCGAAGAAGTATTGGGGGGAGGTGATTAGGCAAGATATGGCGAATCTGGATCTAACCGAGGACATGACTTTAGATAGGAAGGAGTGAAGGTGGCGTATTAGAGTAGAGGGTTAGGTGGATGGGTGATCTAGAGGTTTAGTGAGGTAGCAAGGGTAGGCGGGATTGATGTTTATCGAATGTGTGTTGATTTTATCGTATTTACATATTAACATGTGCTTTTCGTAGATAGTCACTCCAATTATTTCGATTTTTTTAGTTCTATTTTCCTTTTGTTTCCTTTGCAATATCTAGTTAAAATACTTATGGGTTGTTGAGTCGAGGGTTCACAGGAAACAGCCTCTCTACTTCTTACGAGGTAGTGGGAAGGTCTGCGTACATTTCTACCCTCCCCAGACCCCACTTGTGGGATTCAACTGGGTATGTTGTTGGTGGTGGTGGTGGTACTTCATGGGCAATGCAAGATGGTGAAAGTGTGGATGTTCAGTTCGAAGAGCAGAAGGAGGAGAAGATGTTGTACATAGAATGTGGCTCCACTCGCATTAGTCGGTGGTATGGAGAGAGAAATAGGAGAGCTTTTGAGGAGATAGACTCGAGCACATCTCAATTGAGTCTCTTGGTGCACCCATAGAATTCCTATAAAATGGTATACCTATA
>CM057049.1:63096508-63120709 GCA_029948455.1 Solanum rostratum
TATTTGAAACAAAAGCATTAGCCGAGACATACCTCCCGCTAAAGAACACTATTGACAATGGGGTCCGGGAGGCCCTCAAAAAAAGCGATAGAGCAAGAAAGAAAGAAAGGATCAAAACATCACGGGCCGCACGCAAAAGAAGAGAGAGGATAGCCAGAATTGTATTGAGGCCGCAGCAGCAAGAAAACAACAAGAGCACGTCTTCCCAAACAAAGCAGCCTTCAGCAGGAGCTGCACTACAATGCCTCAGCTCTGGGAACAGGAAGGAACTGAGCGCCCCGGCGAATAAAGAAAACCTAGAACAAAAATGGAAGCCTAAGCCTTCACATCCGAAACAGAAAAATCATCAGTTGGAGAATCCTTTTTACAGGGTAGGCATGGTGAAGGCAGAATGGAAATAGAAAACAACTAAATGACTTAGTCTTGCCTTCTTCTTCCTTTATGGAGAGAGGCCCCTTTAGCTTCAGGGGGAAATTCCTATGTCTTTCTTTCATCCTCTCTGTCTATGGCCTATGCCAATTGGTCTTATTCGGATGAGTTGCATTTCGTTTTCCTTTTGTTAGTTTATCAGTCAGGGCCAAATCCTTCTCCCTAAAAATTCCTTCTTTTTTTTTCCAAATTCCTTTCCTCTACAGAGAAACCTTTCTTTCAAGGCACACCATAAGAGCCATTTATTATTTTTCTTTGATTCTAGATCAAAGATTCATTTCATCTATATTATATATTAATTATATTAAGTAGATTGTAGATTTCGATGTATATCTATCAGATCGTGGCTTCATGTACCAAATATTTCAATATCGTTGCATCCGGTATTTTGGTTTTGTTCCACCAGTGTGATGAAGAATAGATCCGAGAAAGAGACTTTCATTTCCAGTCTCCTATTTCTTTATTTTCTTTATGGAATTTGAGATTTTCTAAAAGGAAAAATAGTAGATTATCTCTTTTTCTAACAGATAAAAGAATCTAAAAAGAAATATTCGATCGAACTGTCTTTTTTCCTTCGATCCGTGGAAAGATATACTCTGGGGTTTTAGATTTATTTATATGAAGTATGAAGGAAAGGGACCGTTTGGTCCTTGAAGAGTTCTTTCAAAACAAGGGATTGATTGAATTATCTTATTAAGACAATTCATGGTTCATATGCTTAGTCAGAAGGAATAATCCAATGGAGTTCATGGATTTACCTAGGTCAGTTTATGGGCTAATCAATAAAGGATTTTTATCTTCGAAACCCATTGGAAAGGGCAGTGCAAGAGAAATCATACAAAAATGATCGGATCTTGGGACGCCCCGAAAAAGATATGAGGTGCTCGGAAATGGTCGAAGTAGTTGAATAGGAGGATCACTATGACTATAGCCATTGGTAAGTTTACCAAAGACGAAAATGATTTATTTGATATTATGGATGACTGGTTACGGAGGGACCGTTTCGTTTTTGTAGGCTGGTCCGGTCTATTGCTCTTTCCTTGTGCCTATTTCGCTGTAGGGGGTTGGTTCACAGGTACAACCTTTGTAATTTCATGGTATACCCATGGATTGGCCAGTTCTTATTTGGAAGGCTGCAATTTCTTAACTGCCGCGCTTTCTACTCCTGCTAATAGTTTAGCACATTCGTTGTTGTTACTATGGGGTCCTGAAGCACAAGGAGATTTTACTCGTTGGTGTCAATTGGGGGGTCTGTGGACTTTTGTTGCTCTCCATGGAGCTTTTGGCCTAATAGGTTTCATGTTACGTCAATTCGAGCTTGCTCGATCTGTTCAATTGAGACCTTATAATGCAATCGCATTCTCTGGTCCAATTGCTGTTTTTGTTTCTGTATTTCTTATTTATCCACTAGGTCAGTCTGGTTGGTTCTTTGCACCTAGTTTTGGTGTAGCAGCTATATTTCGATTCATCCTATTTTTTCAAGGGTTTCATAATTGGACCTTGAACCCCTTTCATATGATGGGAGTTGCCGGTGTATTGGGCCCTGCAGTGGTAGAACCTGGTGAACCGGGCGTACTATTTCCCAACCTTCTGTGAACTTTTCTTCTCTTATGATTTTTGCTTAAGTAGAGGTTCTTTACCGGTGACCCAGTTGATTCGGCCCCCACTATCCTTAAGGATAAAATAAGATCTCTTGCTTTGCCCACAAGCCCTACTAGCGTAGCAAGTCTGGTTGCTGGAGTGTTGTTCGTTCTAGCGATAGGCTCCAAGCGCGATTCTGATTCTCAATTTGGTTTTCTGTTCTGGAATGAATCTGTTCTAAAGAAAGACCTGCCTATACTGAAGAGGGGCTGGTTCACGGTAATGAATGGTGGTATCGGTCGGGGCAAGCACAGCACTCGTTCCCGCAGCCCTTGTTGCAGCTGATAGACTCAAAAGTAAGGGCACGAAAAGCTGTCTTAAACAAAAAACCTTCCAAATGGAATAAGCTACTATAACTTTCTTTGTCGTCAAAGGAAAATGGAATCATACCTTAGTTCAGGATCTCCCTACTCGTATGTAGGAGGAGCTACTGCCTTCCTTCTAATCGGTTCGAAGAGAAAAGGAAACGAAAGAATAAAGGTTCACTTTCATTGGTGCTTCCCCCTACACGTATATTGGGGCGAGAGCGGGCGCTAGCTTCCTAAACAGGATTTTCTATGAGGTAGAGGCTGGATCAATAAAAGAAAGATAAGGAAAGTGTACAAGATTCCAATCGGGCCACCTTCCTTGTTGTTGTGGCTAAAAATAAGCCTTGGTGATCTATCTTCCTTCTCTTAGGCCCCTAGACCATGATGTATTAGATCCCCATGAATGAGGAAAGGTATTTTCAACTAAGGTCTTAAAGTCCAGCCCGGTGATGAATCTTCTTCCACTCCCCAACCTCTAAGGAGTCGTAGAGCAATGTCTTTATTGGCAGTTGCGCAACCTTCGATTGAAGCTACTTCTGCGGATTGCGACAGCACCTGGCCTTGGATCAAGGCTCTCACTCGCTCAAGACGTCGATGCTAACCGGGTTGACCCTTTTCTTACCAGCATGGGGAGTGGCGATGGATGCCAAGATGAAGACTCCTCAGCGCCAATTAGGGGGTACAAGAGATAGTTGGATCGTAAGACTTTCTCTCACATCCCACTCCCTTCCATGAGATAGTCAATTTTAGCATCTTTGAAGAATCATATTGAGAAAAAGAAAGAAGCCGATCATTGAATTGATTAACCTGAGATGAGAAATCTATCATGTCCGAGTTCTACGATTCGGGTTCAGAGCGGAGTTTCAAGACAATAAAGAAGTGGTGCTTCTTTCCTGTACTCCAACTCGGTAGCTCATTCCGGATAAGCGAGTGAATTTCAAGCCAGGGAAAAAAATAAGGAAGGAAAGCGAAGTCAGCATCCAACTCTGGTACTAGCAAACGATGACTCAGGAAAGTAAGTGAAGGATAAGGGATTAGTGAGCGGACGGTGCAGCCTTAATCCTACGTTGTTGCTAAAGTAGCTTCTTAGAAAGCGAAGAGATGTGACGATGTAGCAGTTTGAGAATAAGATATATGACTACTGCCCAAAGCTTCGCCTTCCTCTAGCAGTCTCTCATCAGGATGGAAACCTGCACATGTTCAAAGCCCAGGTTTGCCTGGACTGGAGTTCCTTCATCCCTTCCTTTTAGTCTATAAGG
Organism: Solanum rostratum; assembly: GCA_029948455.1. Lineage (NCBI taxonomy): Eukaryota > Viridiplantae > Streptophyta > Magnoliopsida > Solanales > Solanaceae > Solanum > Solanum rostratum. The sequence continues at coordinate 63,100,146 of CM057049.1, forward strand.
TTAGATTAGACTGATATGCTAAGTCAATCCAGGTAGGAATAGGAAGAGTAGCTATGACCGTGGCATACTTTTACTGGATGGATGCCCTTCCTTTTCGAGTAAGCTTTGCAACTTCTAGTTATAGTAGCTAGGGAGGAAAGAGAGATTGAATGGAAAATAATGTCGACAGAAAGGAAGGTCTCATTCCAGTTTTATTTCCATGCCTGCAGGAAAGAAGATCGAGAATGCCGAACTAGCGAATGCAGAAAGCAATTGAAGGCGTTCTAGTTTGTTCAATGTAGTTTGAAGACCTACAACAAGAGGCCCCCTATAAAGCCCCTAGTTGCCAAAGATCAGGAAGCTCTTTGTTATGAAGAAGCCACAAATAAATCAGAGGAAAATTAGAAAGCATATAGGGGTTGGCTACGGGCGGCACCCTATAGCTATAACATTATGCGTGTGTAGATCCTTGACAACACAGAGGAAGTTGGAATAAAGATGGCATAGCTTTGGCGGTCATCACAAGGGTGTCCAACCAATAGAATTTTTTGAGAGATGAGACAAATGCAGCCGGATTGCTCGTCATATGATGGGTAGCCTCACTGCAACATGGGTGGTATAGTCTTTTCCTTATTGTGTGGAAGATTCCAGTTTGGAATCGTCGCCGAGGTTTCATGGTGTAAGAATGGACTTAATTCACCTGAGAGAGTTGTGCTTTTCTTTTTGAAACTAGGGTCGGTGGTGAGAAGGCCCAGAAAGTAGTTAAAAACGTCATCGCATCGGTTGGAACCTAAAGGTTCTTCTGGTGGGATTTTGGTCCTGTGGAAGAGCAAAGATATATCAGTGGATGTCCTTCAGGATGACTCTCAGTTCGTTCATATTAAGGTAATTCAGGAGAAGAAGAGCGAGTGCTTATTGATTGCTCTCTATGCGAAACCTATGGAGAGTCTGAAAGCCTGACTCTGGAAGCAAGTTCTTCAGATATGGGAAGTTTAAAGATTGAAAGCAAAATCATTGATCTTGGGTACCTAGGCTCTCAGTTTACATGGCGAGGGCAAAAGTCTCCAAGGTTCAGTCGTGTGTATTAGAGCTTAGATAGAGCTCCGTTTAAGATGGAATGTCATTTTTCCCTGATCCCGCTGTTATTGCTTGACTAGCTTGCTTCGAAAGCTGTCATGCGAGAAAGAAAAAAGGAGCTAAGCAAGGGCGGTTATGCTTCAAATCTGCGTTGAGCATGTCCTCTTCTGAAAAGGTGATGGCTGTGGTTGGCTTTGCTCCTTGCCTACAAAGCGGAGCGAGTTCAGTCGTCTTCCACTAAAAACGAGGCGCTAAGAAAGAAGAAGTGCAGTCTACGCTAGGAACGAGTTCCGGGCTAAGGATGAAGCAAGTGCTTTAACCCTCCTATTGATTCTTTCTGGTAAATCCCTCTTCGCCTCGAGTCTGGTAGTACTAAAAAGGTTTGCTGCTCTTCTTCTTTCTGAAAGATAGCTATTCTTCGCCTCTCGAAAGAGGCTACGTACCTGTTAAACGATAAGCGCTACGCTCGCAGGCTTTTACTTCTTGTCTACAGCAGTTCAAGTACGAGAAAATGAATTCCTCTAGATAAGTTCCCCGTCGAGAGGGAAGAAAGGAGAATTTACTTCGGGGCTTAAGGTAGTTCAGTCACCCTCAGGTCATAATAGAGTATAGTATGACATCGGTAGGAAGATAATGCAGCTAAGCCGAGACTTGCTTCTGAGGCATTTCAGACTTTACTTGCTGTTGCCGATATGATCTTTTCTCTTGTTTCAGAAGTGGAGTTTGCTGCTATCGTAGATAAGAGTGACAGAATTGATAGAGCGAAATCCAATTCCCTAGCTAGGTTTGAAAGGAAAGAGGAACTGCAGCTCGATTTGAGATGAAATCTGGCAATAGCTCTAGGGCATCGTACTCAGGGGATACGCACTCGGCTCGCTCAGGATTCTGTCTTTAGTCAGTTGGTAACTTTCTGAGCGTTAGTGCTCATGGCCTTGCTTCCTTTGCGCTCACCAATGAGCAGTGAAAGTCCCGGAACTTGTTAATTGACTGGCTGGCTTCCGAAAGGAACCGGAGCTCTTCTAGCCACTAACGGCTCATAGGCCTCCTCATCCCGAAAGGGAAAGGGAGCAGAGGGTAGGATATGATCACGTGAGGGACACGAAGGCATTAAGAAAGCAATCGCCCCCCCTTTTGATACTTAGGTTCGGCTGGCCTTTCACTTGCCCAGGCCAGTACACATCTCTTCTGGGCGCTAGCCGGTTCGCTTTTCTTTTAGCAATTTAAGGCGGAACCGGGTGCATTCACTTAAAGACTGCCTTTTCTTTCGACGTAGGCATTTCGGGCCTTATTCCTTTCCGATCGCACTCAAAGTTGTCACAGAATGGGATTAGGATTTGCATCAATCAACTATAGTATAACCAATGGTGCCGATCACCCCTAAAATGGTTCGAAGTCCCTGACTGAGGTCGTTGCATTACCTAAAGCCTCCTAGCGAGGAAAGAAAAATAAGTTCCAGAGATACCATGGTAGTAAGGCCATGAAGGTCTTCACTTGGTCACCACCTCCTTTGCTGCAGGTGAGAAAGGGCCTTTTCATTTTCTTCGTCCTCGGCCGTTAACTGCGGCGACAATACGTTCTTGTACCCGATTCTCAGAGGAATCTCGTCGTCGTCTTACCTTTGGAATGCCGTCGATCTCCGCCTCATTCCTGATCTCCTCGCTAAGCTTTTCTTCTCTCTCTAGGTTCCATTTCTTTGATCTTCTCTGCTTTTTTTTTTGTTTTGAATTTCCTTTACCTTGGACTAGCCATTTAACAGATTCAAAAGGACCGGAGTCGTTCAAAGCGAAAGAAGTTCCGATCACAGCTTCTCAAACAAAACGAATTAGGGAAAAAAGAGCATTCGTAGCATCCATTCCTTTTCCTTGCTTGCCTCCGTTGATTAGACCTCCTGATCCTAGTCCTACTCCTTTTCCTTCAGTCCTAGTGCTAAGAGGGCATATTCCTTATACTTAAGCATTCAGTTCCCTTTCAACCGGTAAAAGCTTGGTCCCAAAAAAGCATGAGAGAGTAGACTTAAGAAGAGCAGGGAATATGGAAAACTAAGACTCATTCCGTCTAATTGCTAAAATGCCCTTCAACAAGAAGATTCAATAGCATCCTTTCTTCCTATTCCGGAAAAACTAGCTGCTGACTCAACCTCCCCTCGGGTCTACGCGCTCTTTGTCTTTGTTTTTAGCATCGGCGATTGAAAGAGAGTAGGAGCCCATTCTATTCTATCTATCTATCTCAGAAAGAAAGTCTCAACCCTTTGGTACGAAAGTAGGCCCTAGCTTCTCAATAAGTCATTCAATGAACTAACTATACTTAAGATGTGAGCTATACCTATTCCTTCTTTTCTTATCTCTTCCCTTTCGGGCCGGATCGGATAAAGAAAGGAGCTAAAGAATGAAATATTCATCAAAGTAGTCCTTACATCCCTCCGTAAGCATAAGTAGAGTCTCTGACTTCAATAGGCAGTCTTGTACTAATAGATTGCACAGTGCCCAGTCCTCTAAGATCTATTGACTGAGTAGTCTCCAACTTCCGTATTCTCCTTCCTGGACTTCCCTTCCATTCAGCTCTCTAACTAAAGGAATGAATCTCCTTCTAGTCCTTAAGCAGAGGAAAAAGGCATAGCTTCATTGAATCCTGTGGGAATACGATTTCCTCCCTCACTAGTATAGTACAGGTACTCTATTTGAATTTGATTAATAGGCCCTATCCCTAGTTCAAGGACTAAGTGATTTACATATCTACCTTTCTACCTTTAGCACCTAAGCGAGTGCTAATGCTAATACCAACCTTTTTGAAACGGAAGTGTAGGCTCTCCAACCTTTAAGAACGTCGTGATTAAGATAGCTGCCTTTTCAAAGTCAGTCTTTGGGTACTACCAGCCTTTATCAACTAAGTTGATATAGGACCGCCCTTTCTAAGCCCGTTTCTGCAGAACTCTTGGGACTAAGATTCCGTTATCTAGTACAGTCAATCAGAGGCTTAGACTATGTATGGATGTAGCCGAGATAGGTAGAGGAAGAGGAGGCAAGAACTTGCTTGGCATGAGACTTCTACGGCAATCCCATGTCTTCAGGCAAGGTAGCCTTAGCTATCCTAGGTTGTGAACTGGGTCCGATCAGTGCTATTCTCCGATCATAGTTCTATTCAATGGCTGATTTATTACTTCGTAACCTGAGTTTAGGCTGTCGTGTGAGTCCCAAAAAAGAGAACAAACTCAGGCACCTTATACCCCTTTTGAAACTGATGAACTCGGTCGATCCAATCAGGGTATGGTTTCCTAGACGGCGGCCTCATTAAGGGCCTGACGTCAATTCCAAGCTGCTGTAGCGCCTCGACCATGTAATTTCTTTTCAGATCCGATGGTGCCTGTGGAGCTGTTGTGGCGGGGAATGTCCCTAGTTGTGATGCTTGCTGCTCACCGGAGTTCGCGAGTGCACTAGAAGAAGGAAAGGAGCGGAGTGCCCGAGGAATTGGCTTTCCATGTATCCATTCCTGGGGGATAAGATGAAGCTATAACCTGCAAGTACTAACTAGTTAGTAGGCTCACACTTCAAGAGCTACGTTCTTTTTCTAACTAATTACTTTCAAGTAGAGTACTGGACATAGAAAGACTTTACTTAATAGAGTAAGGTAAGGAGTAGTTAGGGTAGGCGCAATCAGTCACGATGCTGTCATTAAACATAAGGGGGTTGCTAAATCCCTTGTAACTCCAGAGTGGTATAAAGAGCAATACGAGAATCTAAATCGCACCACGGAGGCCGTTGTGAAAAACCTATTCTATGTTAATTGGAAGACGCTGGACGTCGGTGAAAAGTTTCTTAATGTCCACTTAGGAAGCCCTAAAGATAGCAAGAGGGAAGCGGTCTATGATAATAAGAATGCTTGGGTTGATACAAAGCCCTTCAATGTGACAGACTACGCAGGACAAGAGAGAAGAGTATTAAAATGGAAACTTCACTCTCTTCAAAAAGAGTATGAGCTTTTAAGAGCTACTATCAACAAAGATAAAGAAGGTAAGAGTGAAAACTCGGATGACTCACCTATGCATCCCGACTAAGGTCTCACAAACGTGCACTTCCCTTATGCATCCAACCGCTTCACTAATGTGAATAGGTTATACAGAAGGGTAGGTTGGTTATATACTCTTATGCGCCTTCCTTCTTCGAACCTTTTGGTATGTATTGCCCCCTAACTATAGATCAGATCCACCAGACAAGAAAGTAAATTCCGCACTGCTGCTGAGTCGTCGGACTTATCCATCAAGGGATTCGTGGAATTTATGTGGATTGCGTTGGGGGAAATCTACCAAAGCTAGGCAGATAGATAGACTCCTTTCCCGCTGCTAAGGGAGAGCAAGAAAGAAAATCAAATGATTGTTTTTTAACCAGCGCCCTCTTTTGGGTATGCAGGTACTAAGAGTCCTCTCACTACCAACCAGCGGACATCATCTGGCTGGGTCTTGCCGGTATCAACAACGAGGAAGAAACAACCAGAAACAGCAACTAACTATGGCTCTTGGCCCAGACAACGTCCTAGGCGTAGGGGAGATCGGAGCAACAGGGAACGCCTAGACGACGTTTTTCTTCCTGGACTGCAGTAAGTAGATCGAGAGGTCGTTCCGCCCCTTGTCCCCGAATATGGGGAATATGTTCTCATAAAATCTTGCTCCAATCTGACCTAGCTGGCGAGCGATCCCAGTTCGCGACAGAGAACAAGACAGCAAGCGAGCGTACTTTTGTTCGCTTCTTCTCCACCAAGCACGGAAGTTTAAGGATAACTGTAGGTCGGTGGCTACCTAAGGAAACTCCGATTCGATCCGCCCCCCGGCTGGGAGGCATCTACCTCATCCCGATCACAAGGAGAGGTTCACTATGATGGGGGGTACTTTTTTTTCCCTTAAGGAAAAAATGAAATGCATAGGGGACCATCCTTTTGTTGCGGCATGCTCCTCAGATTTACGGATTCGCAGGGGGCCTCAGGCCCTACTTAGTTGACTGATAATGACAAAGGCTTGCGAAACTAAGTAGGGCCTTTTCCTTTTTGTTTGAATAACCCATTCTCATTATCTTTAATAAGTAAAGTAGGCAAACCTATAGGTCCTTAGTAGCGTTGACAAAGAAGAAGGAGCCGGTTAAAAGAAAGCGAATCTTTCCATTTTTCTTATAGTTTCTCTTATATAATAATAGAAAATAGAAAGAAATTTCTTCTTATTATATATAGGCCAGCTTGACAAGCAACCCTTCCTCTTGATCTGAGGTGCGAAGAGAAAGATTTCTTTTTTATGACTTCCACTTATCGATCCCGGCCCAGAAAAGTGACCGACCAGGGCAGGGCCCTATTGATAAATGAAAGAAAGGGTTTATGAGCCCTAGCCCTGTAAGCCCACACCTGTGTAGAGTAGATCGTTCAACACCTGCGGCACAAACCCATTTTGAACCTATTGGTCCTAGTATCATAGGCGACCGAACGGCCGCCCCCTAATTACTAGACCAACCTGCTATAATAATTCCATAAACACCTAGCGAAGATATGGCAAACAAATAAAGTAGCCCTATGTTCGGATCTGACAATACCATACCATAATCAAAAGGTACAACGGCCCGAGCGACCAGACTTAACATAAATGTAGCCACTGGAGCCATTCTAAAAAGGGAGAAATTAGCACTACTTGGTGAAATAGGTTCTTTTAGAATCAATTTCAAACCATCTGCTAGAGGTTGTAACAATCCAAACGATCCCACTACATCAGGACCCTTTCGACGTTGCACAAAAGCCATTACTTTACGTTCAGCTAGCACTAAAAAGGCTACTCCTAGTAGAAGTGGTAGAATTATTCCAAGTATTTCAGCTGGAACAGCTATGTACATTTTTTTTTTCTATTCACTCATGATCTGGCCTGGTCGACCCAATCATGATATTGAAGGAGGGGACCTTTTCTCGAAAAAAAAAAATTCTTGCAACTACGAAAACCACAACACAAGCACTCCTTTTCCATTCATTCTATCTAAGAAAAAGAATTTAGCATAGACCACGACCGCCCCATCTTTTCATTTCTTTATCTATATGAAACCAAATGGGCGAGTCTTTATTATTGATTGGGGCCCTGAACTCAATGAGAGTGGGGATTCGCTCCTCTTCGGGCAACTCGTCCACGTCTGCAAGATACCTGACGGCGTCTACGAATTTCTCGAGCGTGAGCTCGTCCTGCGCTCCTGCCTGACGGACAACAAGTTCTTTTGCCTGCCCACAGATTTCTTGCAAGAGCCTGCCACACTGGGCGGCATTCTCTTCAGTCTCCCGATGCAATTGGGCTATTTCCGCAGGAGAAAGGCCTACTGGAATCTCGTTGAGGTCTGGAAGCGCAGGTGCAGGATCCGCGCAAAAGGCTATTGAAGGGGCGGCGAATGCTGGAAAAGCTAAAGCAAACCAGAAAGGATTTTTATTCAAAATCGTACTTGTGTTTTTAGAAAAAGAAAATCATAAGGAAACATTATGATTATGAAAAGAAAAATCTTACTAAAGAGAGAAGTCTATTAGACAATAAAGTACATATACTATATACACTATATACGATATTCTTAGAAAAAACCTCAGGATTAAATAAAAGAAAGATATATACTAAAAACAAACTCTAATGATATTCAACACTTTATGGGTGTTGACCCAAGTAGGCCTAGGCCAAGACAAGACACCTTCCCACCTTCCTTCACTCTGCAATAGCCCGACGACTCTTCTCTTCACAAGTAGGCTTGGCGCTTAGTCGATTTGAAAAGCTGGAAAGATGCAAGAAGACTGAGGAGGCGCTGGAGTGAAGTGATTCCAGGGCTGGGATCACGAACGGGAATCTAAATAGAAAAGAAGGCTAAGGTCGAGATAGTCTTGGCTAAGCAATTCATCTACCTTCTTTGTGAGGTATTATTATTCTAATTCACATTATTCTATTAGGTAATAATCGCCTTATTTCTGTCTTATTTCTTTCTTGTAGTACTGTCGGTCTAAGGAGAGGAATGGAAGTAGTCGTCTTGCTTCTTTTCTTTGGATCCGCTTATGTCTCTACTTCGCTTGATTCTCATGCCAGTGGACTCCATGCTCTGTTTTTGGCCTTATTAGCTTGATTTCATAAGTGAGCATTTTAAATTGAATAGATAGTGAGAAAAGCGCCTTTCGTGATTCAAGTAGTAAGCTCGGATTCATGATTGAGAAAGAAATCTTCCAAGCGCAGCTTTAGCTGAATCTATTATAGGGTAGGCTCTTTGGATAGATTGCCTTAAGGCGATGAAGGCCCACATATTTTGAATCTCGGCTCCCCTCAAGGAAAAAGCGGGATACTTAGCTGAAAGGGTGAACAAGGCCGAGCGCCTTCAAAGGTTGCTCCAGTCGCCTGAAGCCTTGTGGATTGATTGTGGGGGATTTAGGCGTGTCACGCCAACCATCTTCCAGTTCCTGGATAATCGTTCCCGGATAATGCTTGCCGCAGGGGCTAACCCTATCTTCGCGCATACTTCCTTGGTTGTCTGGGAGTTGAATCAGAAGCATCGAATGAAAGGTTCTTTCCAAGACCATCTGCTATTGAATCAGCTGCTGTTGCCGGGCGAGATTCTATCTTTTCCTTGTAGTCCACGGGATTTTACTCTGGGGAAGCTCATTCCTTGGATGGATCATAACTTATACAAAGGATAGTCTCTGTAAGAAGGACCAAAGCGCACCGAAAGAACCTACCGATTCTTGCCAGTCATAACAACCAGAACGGGTTAGCCTTCGTTTGCCCCATTGGCGAAGTCATAAGTTGTGGTGAATCCGTGTCGCTACTATAAAGTGCTTTCCATAGTTCAATAGAGAAAAGAGAGAAGAGCAGGCCGATTTCCTTTACTTTATTATTAAACTTAAACAAAGAATCCTTTGACTTTGTTTGCCGAAACCTTGAAAGCAAGGAAGGGCCTCTTTCCATCCATAGAATCTCTTCCTTATGCTAGCACTTTCTGCTATCTTTCTTAACCTGCTTCTATCAAAGCAGCTTGTAAACTCCGACCATCGTCTCAGTGAAGTAGCCCATGGGTATGGGATACGAACGATTAAGAGTTCTTGCTTAAAAAAAAAGGTACGTACTAACTGAGAGTGGAATCTATCCTGACTTTCAAGTAGCGCTTGATTGAGGGATGAACCCCGAATCCGTACTTTCCGGTACTATGCCTACTCCCCTTTCCTCTTTCAAGTGGGTTGAACTCTTTCTAAGGCAAAGGGCCAAGTGTGTGCCACGAGTGCTCTGTCTTCGAAAAGGCAGAATGCTGTTATATAATAGAATCCGCTATTTTTGGAATAGAATAAGCTTTGTGTCCTAACCAGATGCCGTGGGGCGATAAGGGGTGCTTTATCTAAACTAGGCAGGAGAACTTGGCTAACTTTCCTACTCTGATAGCATCTCTGAACGGCAGGTACCCACAACCGCCGTAACGAAGGAATGAATCTATTAAGTGGGAAAGAGCCCTCGTAAGGCCTCTCCCATCCCTTGCTTATGCTGAATCGAGATTTTTTTGGTCTTCTTTGACCCGCGGGTGCGAATCGGTAGCTGTGAAACTAGCTCTGGCTTGATGACTGCTTTACTTTTCGCTTTTTCCTGAGGCATAGAAGGAGTTGATCCTGGTCGAGGTAAATGGATTTAGGAATTCATACCCGGTGAGAGGGTGGATGTAATTCAGCTCGAACGAAGTGAGAGGGCTGAAAAGGAAGCTCGACCTACAGGGAGAGGGGTAATAGACTATTACCGTTCAGTTCATGTGACGAACCGAACATCGTTAGGTCCCGAATTCTGCGAAGCACCGGATCTAGATCAAGATCTCCATTACGTCGTACGATATATCGATCCGGAGAACTTACTTTCAGTTTAAGTCATCCATTCTGCTCCTATCTAAAGTGATGCTAGGCTGCTTCACAGAGGTGCGCTTCGCTCGACCACATGATGAACATGTTTTAAGCTAACTGCATGTCGAGCGCTTAAGCGGAGCTTGTGGTCACTCGTTCCTCGCTTGTTCGAAAGAGCTTCAGATTGGATTCAACACTACATACGATATTCCATTCCGGCCCTCACTAGCTCTTTGCTTGCTTGTACAAAGAGCATGCCCGAGGGGGCTACTACGCTCACCGCGCACTTGCATTACCACCTGAGCTTCGCTACCGCTCCGCCCAGCTCCTACGCCTACCACGAACTTGAATCATCACATGGCTGCTAAAGCAAGCTAAGCTTCACACGGCCCTGAGGAAGCCAAAAGACCCTCTCACTTCGTTCGAGCTTCCTTTTCAGCCCTCTCACGGCCGAAGGCTCCGCAACACGTTGGAGAGCTTTTAGATCCCGCCCTACCCTAAAACGCCCATTCCCCTAGAGTTCCGAAGTGATTCTTATTCTCACCGCAGCCTTCTTAAGCCGAAAGAAAGCCGGGCAAGAATCTCATGGTAGTACGAAGGGGGAGCAGAATCGTATCTGGGAGTGGTTCTTCGGATCGATCACAGATTCTCGACCCCGTCTTTTGGCTTCCACTCCAGTTGACCTCTCTTGTTTCCATCCCACCGTGAGAAGGTAGAGAGCAAAACCAACCCAGCAAACAACTATTACTATGCCCCTATTAGTAAAGCATGTACTTCTTGCAAGGCTTGCTGAGCTTCTTCATGTGACAGACATCGCAAAAGTAGTCCGTTGAACGATCGCCGATCGAGGGCATCGTAATAGTATACAATTTTTGAACCCTGATGGGTTTCGCAGTCGACCATTTGATAGCCCTGTTCCTGAATATACACAGAATAGGGCTTCGATGAGCCCTAGATGTAAAGGGGTTCTTGAACCCTTCTACTTCTAAGCAATTAGAAGAGCGCGGAATTGGACCTCCCTCAAATAGATGGATCTGGGATTGATTGTGGAACCGAGCATAGAGAACCGGGGGCGGGCAGGAAGATAGGCTAGGCGGAGCAGTCGCTCTGGAGCAGGTTCTTCGACTGGATCAATGCATGTATGAACCCTAAAAAAATCCCGAAGGTCTAGTCTAGAAAAAACCCGGATTTTGTTGGGTTAGCTTTTTGGTAGGAAAGGCGGTCACAGGAAGAAATGCCCTACCAATGAATAGATTAGTCTACTAACGTCAACAATCTCTTTCTTCATATACGAGACCGTCTGCTTTTATATCCTAAACTATAGATATGAAAGAAAAAAGAAAGAGAGATATTCCCATGGTAGGAATAGGGCAGTTGCACTAAGGAAGAGAGCTAGGGATTTGATAAAGGTGATAGGACAGGGTTCCAAACCTGCCTTAGTCTCAAATAGGGCGCAAGCTAGGGACATTACTATATGAATGAGACTTCATCCTTATTACATTACAAGCGATACCTCAAATTCCTAAAATGCTCCTCTAGTCCCGAGCTTGGTAAATAAGGCCGTGGTAAATTCTTTTCTTCCGGCCTTGTTGTGATAGGGGGGAGTCACTCTTGCGTTCTCTCTCTTGGGTAGGTCAGTCTCGCTCTCTCTTGTCGGTAAGTATATCTGTTATGGTATTGCTGTCGTGCCGTTCCAGTAGTGTTTGTGAGTTTTTAGTTTTGAGGGGGGGAATGAAAAAAGGTAAATAAAGACCTTAGCCAAAAGCAAGGGATTCCCGGGGCCCGAACGAGAGCAGAGGCAGCAGGGCAGGTATTCTCAAAAAAGAAAGAAAGGAAAACAGGCAGGGAGGTAAGAGCGAGTAAGACTAGGTTATAGCAAGACAACAGAGGTTAGATAGCTCTTACCGGAGGAAGAGGGTTCAGGTCACCCGTCCCCTTGACCCAGACACGAACTAATCCTTCTCTCTCTCGAATGTATGCCCGGTTTTCGTCGAATCTTTTTGATCACCTTCAAAAACAAACCGGAATTCCGTCTTGACATGATAAATAGTGATGCCCACCTGCAGAGCGTAGTCCTCCCTGCAGCCTTGAAGTAGACTATTTCTCGAGTCTGATCTTATCCCCAAAGCCTTTTTGCAAAAGGAGTAGGTAGCGAGATAGATGACTAAAGGCTGATGATCTTTGCCTCTTACTAGTAAAGGGAAAAGCCCTATATATCTTATTAGTCAAGCCTAAAGGCCCTTTACTAATATAATAGAAGGTAAGACCGGCTTTCGCGCAGCAGCTGCGCCCTTGCTTCTTGCCCATAGAGAGTTAGGATATTTTGTGAGCTCCTTCGCCTAGTGGAAACCTCCGCTTTTCGGCCGTAATCCCGTGCTTGACCAACGCATTCAATGGATTCCACCATGAACCGGGAGCGGGCGAAGACATGCAGCTTCCATTTTAGGGGTACACAGTCACGTGCTGAGCAAAGAGGTATATATCACACTCATTCACAAGCGCAAGGTGCGGAATCCTTCCTGCACCTGCACGCGCGCTTCCCCAAAAGGAGAGGAGACACACATCGTAACAATTCACAGCAATAGCTGCCCTTGGCTCTCTCTTTCTATTCTTATCGAATCTGTCCATTCACTGTATAGAATAAAAATACATAGTACCTTCCTTATGCTTGAGAGCCCTTCTTTTCCGAGTTGGGTTTAGAGTTTGAAACTTCTTTCCTCCTCGTTGTATAGGACTATTCCTATTCTATTAATCGCCAGGAAGGGAATTCCGCAACTAACCATGAAGGAAGCTTTGAACATTGTATTTATTACTGGGCGCTACTTGACCGGTGCTGTGCCATAAATGGCAGTTCCACCGGAAAGTCCTACTCCTATGGTATTGCCGATCAGTTCCGAAGGAACGGCGGGTTCACAGCATCCGTTGGGTTGCAACAGGAGAGTCGGTCCGCACATAGTATCTCATAAAGGTGCTGAAGGCGAAAGGGTCCTTTGAGTTTGAGCTCTGCCCAACACTGGGACTTACTTTATACAGAGAGAGGAAAATCAGCAATCCAAGCTCTTTTTGAATCGGATATTGGATAGGCGCTAGTGGGAAGAACCCGTAGGCTAGTGCGGCTCGACGGGAGCGGAGTGTCTTACACAACTGACGGGACAGACTTCGAGCGAGCGGTTGCTTCTCTGGATAAAGATGGGCTGGTTAGGCGGACCATGATGAAAGGACAGGGGGTCGTGGAAGTGTTTCTACTAATAGTTAGGGGTGGCAAGCTTTAGAGAATAGGGGCGAGGTCACCATACTAAAGAAGGCCGTAAGCAGTGGCTCGACGTAGATGGTTCGAATCAAGCGAAATCAAAGGCATTCGTTGGCACCCGAGATGCTAAGATTGAAGACTTTTGGGATATGGAACGGCTTGTCGGACGTAGTCCGAGGAGGCGTCGGTGAATACGGATCTATCTTGATGGTTCTGGTGGCGGACCAAAGTAAAGAAGGCGGAGCGTGAATTGCAATTAGATTTCCTTTGTGGACGAGTTTCAGGCAGAATGGAGGGTTTTCCTGCCCGGTTGTGGTCCGCCATGTTGATGAGCCTGAAGCAAAGAGGCGAGTATGTGAAGGCCATCTTTCGTAGTTCTCCCTGGACATTTTTGGTATGACGGAAGAGGACCGGCTCTTCGATTTCATGAAGGGGCTCCTTCTCCTTTGCCAACTCAGGCAGGATGAGGGTTTAGGAGATATGATTTAGTAAAAGGAAGAATCGTGGCAATCACTGAACGGGAACTACTACTTTAGTTTAGAGTTTTGCATCCAACGACCATAAAACTATTCAGTTATCAAAGAAAAAGGGTTCGCCCCTGGGAATCCATGACACACTGTCCCCAACGGGCTAGGGAACTCGACTTTCCGCGGAGCACTCTGGAAGGAAGGATCAGACAGATGAATTCTTAATGAACGTTGCAGATTTCCTCTTACGAAATGGATTAGTTTACTTAGATTTCTCAGCCTCGGCCCTATATCTTCCAACTCTTACATATATAAACTAGTTGACTTCCGGATACCACAAACGTGGAAACAAAACTACACGGGCAAGGAAGGAGGCATTGGAGAGAAGATCTGGATTAGATCCCTTCTCGATAGCTAGATGAATAGCCTTTGGTAAATTCTTTGATTCAGAAAGTAGGCATTCAGCCTCTAAGTCAGCTTGCCCTTTGCCTTGTGGCTTGGGTCGAAGGAGAAGGAAAAAAAATCCTAGCTTTAGGGGAACGAGATTGATCACTGAAGAAATGCTAGCTCCTTTGCTAGGCAAGAATGAAATTATCTCGATCCGTAAAAGTAAAAAAAGGCTTCGATTTTTTTATAGCTAAGCTAAGAATAGATAGAAAAGGGGAGCCGCTAGGCGAGAGGGCTAGACGCACCTGCATTTATATGACCAGAACGAAGCCTATATCGGGAACAGAAAAGCAACATTAGGACTCTGTCTTATCCTTTATAGTTCGCTTAACGGCTCACTTTATAGACTAATCCTTCTTAACCTGTTGTTTACAAAACCTTTCCACCTTGGCACCAACCAAGGAAAATTGGAGAAAAGAGCTGCTTCTCAAATTGGATCATTGGTCCTTGTGTACGTACCGCTTTTCGGTTGTTAGAGGCTTGTCGTTAGATAAGCTGGAGTGTTTATTGGCAGGGAGTGAGGGAATGGTCACCGAGATTGCTCTTGTCGCTGGTCGCCCCGCTCATATGGCACAATATGAAAATGATTTCCACTAAGCTTGGATGGTTTCTCGGAAAGAGTAGATGCTGCCAAACTACTATTTGAATGAAAGCTCATTTCCTTTAGGAGATATGCTCCGCTACGCTCCTTGGATTTCATTACCTTTTCTTCTTTATTCCTTTCCCTCTCTTTTGATGTCTTTCTTTTGTTCATGTTCTGCATCCTAGTAACGGGGTAGTGGGTCCGATTACATACAAGTAGGAAGCTTAGATAAGAGATTCCCTTACTTATACGCTTTCATTCTTCAGTCTAAGATATTTGAGAATGAATCTATCTTCTTTCTCTCTCTCTCTTCCTGTTATCTATCTTTTTTTGAAACTTTCTACAAGTTCAACGAGATAAAGAACGGAGTATAGGCTGTTCAGCCATAAAGCAATCAATCGTAATAGCCAGGTCTTTCTGAGAGAATGAATTCGAATAGGGACATAGCGGATTTTTTCCCAGCTTCAGAGCTAATGGGGATTCGTTTCTAAAGAAAGGAGTACCAACCTTACCATAACCTTCAAGGTCAGATAGTGTGTCAGTAACGACGCAGTGATTAAGGAAAGGCATAGACCTATAGACAGGACAGATGGGATTATTGGTTCCACATGCCAACCGCTGAAAGTTCCGACTAGCGCACAGCGTCCTTCGTCTGGTCCCTCCATGAGGAGGGGGCTGGCAATGGCTTGATTCTGAGTCCTTACCTTTCCTGAATGAAGATCTCTCTGAACAGGAATAGGACCGGGAGCCTATCCTATAGAAAGGCGGCCCGCAACCAATTGAATTAGTCGAGAAATCAAAAAAGAATTCTTTCCGAGTGGTGGTCCAAGGCCTTCTTTCTTTTTCTCTTCTCTCTAGCCTGAAGCGGGCGATTCGATTACTCGAGATAATATAAGTGAATACCGGACAATTTCCTTGAAATAGACTCGGCTTTTTTTTAATAGGTTGCTGTAAAAGGAAGTGAGAGTGAGTGCACTACTAGGAGTGACGCTTTGTTTAGGCTTTCCTTGCTAGGTTACATATAGAAGTTCGTCGTTAGCAGGATAAGGGCTAGACATCTATTTTATTAAGAAAAAGAGCCGAGCAAGCGGATTCTCGGACAAAAGCAAATGAGTTTTTAAGCTTTTTCATCAGGCCTTTTCCAGCAGTCCCATTGCGGGGAGCTCCTTTAAGCCAGCCTCTATCTAATATCCCTTAATCTATAGAGCTTATAAATATCCCTAGCCAGCCTAGAATCCCCCACTGTAAAGAGCTCGCCCATCAAGTTCTGTTACAGCGAGTGCGAATTCCCTAACTACCTGACCGGGTCTACGCCATCTTTGTTTTCGCCATGGGCGATTGGGAAAAAGAGAGTTTCCCCTTCTACCTATCCCGACTTTTTTGCCTCATTCAACCAATTTCTTAGATAGAATGTTCGCTAGTCGTCTAACCATTGATCTGCATCCTGGGTGGATTCCCTCGACCTAGAAATATAGAATAAGAGAAGAGAGATCTAAGCGTAGAAAGATTAGCTAACGAATCCTCCTGGAATGAGTGCTTTTAGAAACTAGGATTCCGCTTGGCCGCTCTGAACTCTTGGTTTCAGCTCTTAACAAGAATTGCCATAGTTGAATGTGAACAACTCGATTGGTTAAGTCATTTACCCGGTTTATAAGGAAGACTAGCTAGAAATCCTTCTCACTTCATTTCTCGATATGAAGAAGAGCCGCTTAGTTTCGGTTTCGTAGTTAAGGGATGAGACTTACTTCTTCCCCCACTTAGGCACCTTAAGCGCGAGTTCTGCTTTCACATCTGGATGCCGAGATGGTTTCATTTCATATAGTATGTGTGCAGCGACTGCCTTATCGATTGATTAAGGGCGTAAGCGGTTTCATTGAGCTTTTTCTGGATTCCGAACCGATTACGGTAAATGTCAATACCATATGACTGGACTTGCGTTAGGGCGCAGCGAGAGACATATGAGGAGGCACAGGCATTGCCAAGTTGTGTTCTTTATAATTATAAAAGAAAAAGAATCCTTTGTATCAGAGTCAACGAGTAGATGAACATCAGGTTTTAGAGCTTTGTTTCCAGACTCAGCTCACTACAACTACACTTGCTTCATGGCTTGATTGATTGTTTGCTCCGCCCTAAGTTGGTTGAAGTAGATCCTGCACCCATTGGGATAGCGCCTGTTCTTCATAGTATAAGTTCAAGTCCAGTCGAGGGAAAAGTAATTCAATCAACGGTTCTCACTAATAGATTTTAGTGTGTCAGATCCCCCTTCTCATCATGTCTATACATGTGAGCCCTTATAAAAAAAGGAGGAATAATCCGAGGGTTTATCTTTAATTAGTAGACTTCCCTTCCACCTCTCAACTCATACAGAGGGAGGGAAAAGAGACTGGCGCTACTACCAATACCTGGTACCGGGTGAATCATACATATCTAGCCGGAACCCTTATCCTCATTTCAAGTCGAATCCGAGGCTTGGCACCTTTAGTTCTCGAGATATCCACTTGGTGATTGAATTCTCATTTTGGTTTAAAACTAGAGAAAGGAACAACTAATACATCTGCTCTCAAAGTATCACAGGGAGTCATTCAGATTGGCCAATCTTCCTTACTCAAATGGCACTGGAACTTCAGCTGTCAAAGGAATTAAAGAAATGACATCTATTGGAGAAGCTTCTTTCATTCATTTCCCTTACCAGCCATTATCTAATATAGGGGCATCTGCTCCTAAAATGGTAACTTCACTCTGCCCCTCAAGCTCCGTTTGGTTCATCATGTGGACTATTCCTCCACATTTAATCTTCTTGTCTGGAAATGCATGTATGTCGGGGGTTTTAACTTCGACCTTGGCTTATTCTTCAAAGCCTGCTTCATAACCCCAACTCTTCCATGTTTGTCTGGAGGTTTATCTTCTTTACTTCGTAAGAAAAGAC
Organism: Solanum rostratum; assembly: GCA_029948455.1. Lineage (NCBI taxonomy): Eukaryota > Viridiplantae > Streptophyta > Magnoliopsida > Solanales > Solanaceae > Solanum > Solanum rostratum. Next base: position 63,117,728 of record CM057049.1, read on the forward strand.
CTCCCTTGAGCTCTGCAGCTCTCGCAGCTCTCTTCGGATTTAAATTCAAGGGACCCAACAGATTTTCCTTCCCTGCATACTCCGTACCCAACTTTACTGCTGTGTTCTTCGCAGGATCCAGAGTAGTGGGGGCCCTCAACGAGCTCTTGTGTAGTACTAATGCAATATCAACCACGTTTTCCTCATTCCTGATATCCTCACGTGGCACTAAGGCCTTCTCAGAAGATGAGGCTGCTTCGGTATTCGACACCTTCTTTGCCTGCATGGATTCCTTCAAATTATCTATGAGTTGCTGAAATCTCTACGTCTTGACAGAGCCTCAGCATTGGCATCAACTCTGGACCCACGTGTATTGCTCCTCCTATTCTCTGGTTTCTTATTCGGTGACCACACCTTTTTCGGCATCTGAGGCTCAGAGTACATAGGATGTGCCTGAAAGTTTTCCACATTCGGTTCTAAAGCCCCCATATCCGAGATCCCTGCACTTTCGAACTCGCGCCCCAACCACTCCTAGGGACATGTTGTCTATTAGAAAATCTCCTTGTGTTCCTTCTTGTAACTAACATCCATGGACCAAAGGGGGATTCCTCCGTCTTCTTCTCTGCCTGATTATCCGCATTATAAACCTCCCCCGTCTTAGGAATGTTCTCCACCTCCGGATCATACTTGGGGCAAACTTCCTTCACGTGCCCGTATACTCCACAATGGGAGCACACCCTAGGAACTCCTTCATATTCTACTTTCTTACTCTTTCCATTCAACCATACCCTAGGTACCAAGGGCTTCTCCAGATTCAGAACAACTGCCATCCTTGCAAACTTACACCTTTGTTCCTCATCAGTATTGTAGTCAATTTTAAGAAGCTCTCCAATCATTGACCCTAACCTCCTCAACACCGATTTATGGTACATATGCAGCGGCATTCCAGGGAGTCTCACCCAAGCAGGGATATTAGTAAGATCATCCATTCCTTGCGGAAAATCTGGAGTCCAGGGTTTGATGGCTTCCCACCAGGTTTCTTCCAGAAAAATTGGCACCTGGTTGGCGAGGATTTAATCAAGTTTGTGCAGTATGCCTTCTCTGAAGGGTCCTTCCCCTTTGAAATGAACCATACACTCATCACGTTGATCCCCAAAATAGATAACCCAGAAAGTCTTGCACAACTACGCCCCATTAGTCTCTGCACAGTTGCATTGAAATTATTGAGCAAGGCACTACTGTAGAGCTCTTTGGGCCTGCCGCTTTCTCGATACGACTTCTCTTGCCAGAAGACAGACTGAGTCTGACTTTCGATAGTAAGCAGCCTATCTTCTCTTATGATATTTAACTGAATGGAAATCTAATATATATTCTTACTTACTAGAATATACGTTCGGGCGCTACGTACCCTCATTATTTGCGATATATATATTACGTAGAAGGACATTGTTGAACGGGGCTAAGGGCTTTCTTGCCTCTCGGAAGGGGCCTCGAACCGATGTTTATTGTTTCGAGTGTTGAAACTCGCTTCTAGATTGACTTAGTGTGAAGCAAGAGGATCTACCTCTATTGAGCAGGTTTCTGAGTGCACTGACAAAGCAAAACTCGTAGATAGATCAGGTTGCAACCTATAGAATCAAGGTGAAGATTGTGATTCACCCGTAGTGGATAAGGGGGCAAAGACAGAGGCAAGGCTATAGACGCCTCTCTCTGTATGGGGAACTTTCCATTCTTATTATTGTATTGTACTAGTACACGGAACACCAACACAATCTCAACGAAGACGGGGATCCTTTTTCTTCCGTCTAGTGTATTGATGTCGGCCTTCTTATCGCAGCACCGCTGCTTATTGGATTTTTCATCTGGTTGTACATGCTCCCTTCGCATGGAACAACAATTTATCCCCACTTCTTGCCTCCTCTAGACCTTGAGGACCTAAGGAGGACTATCTATGATATAAATAGTACAAGTCAACTTGAAGGGGCTGAGAGAGCGACGAGCGAGTTAGCGGGACCACCCGATGTGAAAGAGAGGGAGGTCCAAGCCAGCCCAACTAGAGCCGCTAAGACCATACCAGTGCTCTCCACACGCCCATGTTTGCTCGATTACAGATAATCTCTCTTGTGCACTGCGAAAGGTTTCGGAATAGCCCTACCTTACTCCTTAGAACCAAAAGCCAGATAGATCTTGCTACTAGAAAACCGAAGGAGCACACAAAGCAACCTCATTGTCACCAAGATAGAGATGGAAGGTTTTGATTCGACCCCTCGCTGTCGCCTTTGGCTCGAGCTACTTTTGCTTTCCGGGTCAGGACAACAGATAGCTTGCTGCCCAAGTCTACCTCCCAAAAGCGAGCCATCTCTTACTTCCTCTACCCGGGGGGATCCCTTATCCCCGTTGAGTACTCCTGTCTTCCCCCCTTCTCGATTGGAACAATCGTTAGGTTTCCCTCCGCCCCGTCCATCTTGGACGTGACTTTGGTATTCCCTAATCCCATTAAACGCGGAATTGGTCGCGGGGCAATCTTCTTTTTTAGCTCCCGCTTCCTTTTTCATCTCCTCGATAAGCTCAAATTGGTTGTCACATTGAAATTCGCAACTCTTTGGCCATCCCCGAGATCGTTTTATATTTGAAAGAATAAGTTCCTCCTTTCTTTCGTCCAGGGCTGATTTGCCTCGGGAGCCGGAAGCATCAGAGTGGGGGGTTTCAGCGGCAGACGAGGAGGCATTGGGTATGTTTGGATTCGCTACAGGTGGTGCCTCCGAACTTGATGCTTTTGAGATACGTATTCGTTGCTATTATGATAAACGAAAAGAAAGAAATAGGGATTAGGGAATAAGGAACATTTCGTTTATCAACTCATTCCCATAAAAGCACTAACATAATGAATCTACAAAACAAAGGGATGAAATACATAATGACATAATATCTGTAGGATATCAACAACCAAGAAAGAAATCGACCCCAACTTCTTACGAATCCTCAAACTATAAATCAATAGAG
>CM057049.1:63121209-63123709 GCA_029948455.1 Solanum rostratum
TAAGTCTTTTCTTTCTTCTTCTATATCTGCTTTCTCTCCGCTCCGGGCAAGTCCTAAGCTTTGCCTTTCCCTTCCTTCCCCCCGTCTCCTTACCGCCCTACTCGCAACTTGATTTTGACCATATCCCGTTCGGGGCTCTCTGGTCTAAATGCTCGAAATGAGCGATATTCACTCGGAACCTAGAGATTCAAACAGGCACAGGTCAACCAAAAGCATATTGCCGAGCTAAGGGATTTCTTGCTATTGTCCCCCCTACTGAGCCGTGGGGTCTTGCTTGGCTATGCCTCGGGAATTGGGCCTCTGGTTTTTGGTAGTACAGGGAAGAGGTGAAACCCAGTTTCTGGGGGGCAACTATGGGAACGAGACTAAGTCCTCTCGAATGAAACCCGGCTTCGACCCGAAGCGATAGGTTTGGTCTACCACAGTAATGAAACCTGCGATGTTTCTGATGCTACTATCGATACTTCCTTCATTGCCCATGTTCGTTACATTGCGTGGGCGATGTTTTCACAGCCAGCAGGGCTTAACTAACGAAAAATCGATCTAAACTGGGGAAGTCTTTTCGCTCTCAAGCGCCCTAGTCGAACCAGATAGGCCGATCCACGCCAGTGGCGAGCTAAGCGAGTGGAAAGCCTACCCATACCAGTATAGCAGCTTGGGCTTCCATCCCGGGATTGACTTCGTTCACCTACCGACACGAACAGCCGGGCTTCCCGCCGAGAACTTGATTTCCAGTTTTCCTAGGCCTACATCCCTTAGTCCACGGATTAGCAAAGCTTGTCCGAAAGATGACTTCCCTTTGATCTGCTCATAGACGCAACAGCTGGGCATGAGATGTTCTCATTCATGGATGAGTATAGCGGCTATAACCAAATCAAGATGAACCCTGTGGATGCGGAAAAGACTGCCTTCTGAACTCCGAAAGGTAACAACTATTACACAGTGATGCCTTTTGGTTTAAAGAATGCTGGTGCTACTTATCAACGTGCTATGACTGCTATTTTTCATGATATGATGCATGAGGAATTGGAGGATTACGTTGATGACATAGTAGTGAAATCCAAGCAAAAGAAAGATCATGTGGAAGTGCTTCGTCGAGTCCTACAGAGATGCAGAGAATACAAGCTGAAGATGAGAACCCGATGAAGTGCGCCTTCGGAGTAACATATGGGAAATTTCTTGGTTATTTGGTGAATCGACAAGGCATGAATGTAGACCCAGCTAAAGCAAAAGCGGTGCTCGATATGCCAGAGCCAACCTCAGCGAAAAAGTTGAAGTCATTTTTAGGAAAAGCTTCCTACTTGAGAAGGTTCTTACCAGGCATACTACTCATCGGTTATTTTGCCCTTTGGGATCGAAACAACCTATTAAGGGTTGTCGCCTACATAACCTACCTCCCAGACCAAGGGAAGAAGGTCTCAGATCACTGTAGTTCGAGCCCTTTTGTTAAATCAGTTCCTGTACTTTGAATGAATTCGAGCTAGTAAAGTAGTCTGCTTGAAGGGGGCCCTCCTCACCTCTCCCCCTTCCCCTTATCATAGAAAAAAAACTAACCATGATACAAGGGCCTGCCTTTCAGTACGTGAAAACGGAAGTGAAACTTCTTACTTTGGCCCCTCTCTAGCCAAATCAAAAAATTGGAACAACTCCCGAGACACCGAACAAATTCCCTAGAACTCACGCATATACCATGTTAGCTTCCACCTTCAGATCCTTACTGTCCATCTTTATCAGCCAACTCCCCTCTTTAAACTTTATCCACCAGTAAGAAAAGGTGCCTTAGCGCCTATGCTTCTCCAGTGCCTTACCATAGACCTCGCTCTCCCCCGGATGTTGTAATTATTCTCGTCATTCATTTTCTTCCCTGCAAATGAAGAGAACAAGTCCTAGTAGGAGAAGAAAGAGGTCGAGTCCCTCGATCCACCCCTCTAGCCACTCCAGGTTTGGAAAATATGGCAAAAAGTACAATAATGCCCCAAAAAGTAAGGGGACTAGGGGTTGTTTTGCCGGTAAGATATTTCTCTGAAAAATGAAGAAACCAAAAAAGAGAAATATATGACAGAAAAGAAAAAGGAAGGGAATGGGGCAAGATATCTTATCCCCGCCCGGCGCCGACGCTATGGAAATCACCCCTAAACTCGTACTTGAAATCAAATAAAGCAAAAATGCAAAAAGAAATCCAATCTTTCCGCGTTTTCTAAAGCAAAGGAAAATTATGCAAGCTCCCGACACAAGGGCGAGTAGCCGTGCCGGTTCATGCAGAAAATCTGAACCATAATGAACTGATCCTAAAACAAAAAAATAGAACATAAGTAGAATGAGGGGATAAATAGACTTTTTGGGGCGAGCTTCCAAAAAGAAGCACAGGGCGAAGTAGGCTATTAGCTGAAATAGAAGAAAAAAGGCCCATTGCGCCAGTCCCTTTTCCAATGAGTAGAAGATAAGGATGGCTAAAGGAAGAACGTCGTCCGATGGAGGACACAAAATAAAGAAAAAGAAA
>CM057049.1:63128709-63133709 GCA_029948455.1 Solanum rostratum
GTGGGATGCTATATTTCCAGGATTGGGATTCGTAAATATGTTAATAGATTCTTGATCTATATCTTCCATTTTTGGGTGTGTGTGTGTTATGTCTATGTAACCGGGACCTCTCATGAGAAATTGGATCCTAGAGCTGTGAGATGTGTCTTCACTGGTTATCCGACATCACAAAATGCTTTGATCCCATTACAAAAAGAAAGTATGTCTCTATGGATGTTACTTGATTTTCAAATCAACCCGATTTTCATGACCCAACGAAAACCTTGAGTCATCAACAAGAAGAACCTGAGTCAAGTGATCAGCCGTCTTTTAGAATCCCTATGTCATCTGCCCATAGAGAAAACAATGCTACTACTCCTCCAGGGGAAGATGCGGTCAAGACCAATTAGTGGAAGACATACTGACCTGACGAGGTAAGAGAGGACTAGTTGTCCCTTATGTTCCTCTTGTTAAGAGCGAGGATCTTTCCCTTGAATTGGGAAATGTTAATATGCCTCAAGATGAAGAGAGTGAAACTAACCCTGAAACTTCTGATCTTGATCTTACGATTGCAGTCAGGAAAGGGGAAAAAGAGCCTGTACCTAACTCCCTTTGAACTACTATATATCCTATCCAAAATTGTCATCCTCCTACAAGGCCTTTATATCCACTTGTAATTCGGTATCCATACCAAAGACTAGAAGGGAAGCCCTGTGTGCCCCTCACTGGAAGAGGGCGATGATGGAGGAGATGAGTGCACTTGAGAAGAATGAGACATGGGAGATTGTTGATTTACCTCCTGGAAAGAAGACTGTGGGATCTAAATGTAAATGGGTATACACAGTGAAATTCCAGCCAAGTGGGGAGATTGAGAGATATAAAGCAAGGTTAGTGGCAAGAGGATTCACACAAACCAAAGGAATAGACTATGGCGAGACCCTCTCAACAGAGGCAAAGGTCATTTCTATTAGAATCTTACTTTCCTTGGCTACACAGAGATCATGGCCATTGTATCAGTTAGATGTGAAAAATGCCTTCTTGCATGGGGACTCGCACGAGGAGGTGTATATAGAGAGAGCACCCGGATATGGAAGGAAAGGGGAGTCACATAAAGTATGCAGATTGAAGAAAGCCCTGTATGGATTGAAGCAATCCCCGAGGGCGTGGTTTGAGAAGTTCAGTAAGGCCATAGTTTCGTTTGGCTACAAAAGGTGTGCTTCTGATCACACACATTTCGTAATAAAGGGTGAGAAAGTGAGCCGGATCATAGTAAATGTTTAGAATATTGCGGTCACTGGTGATGATGTTGATGAGATTGCAAGATTGAAGGCTTACCTGAGCCGCACCTTCGACATAAACTTGGCATGCTAAGGTACTTCTTGGACACAGAGGTTTTCGAGATCTATAAGAAGTAGAGCCATCTCTCAAATTATGTCCTTGATTTGAAGAAAACAGGGATGTTAGGTTGCAAGGCCGCAATTAGCCCAATAGAAGAAAATCATAAGCTTGAAGAAAAGAGAAAAGAACCCTTGGATGATGCAGGCATCAGAGGCTTGTGGGAAAACTTAGATATCTTACTATCACTAGACCTGACATTACCTATGCTGTGGGGTTGGTAAGCCAGTATATGCATGCTCCTTGTCAAGCACACCTACATGTAGTATACAGGATCTTGAGGTACCTCAAAGGTTATCTTGGCAAAGGTATGATCTATACTAATCATGGCCATGGGAGAGTTGAAATCTATAGTAATGCTGATTGGGGTGGGTCAGTAGAGGACAGGAGATCAACTTCAGGATGAGAAAAGATCGCTGAGAAAGCATCTTGGCGAAGATAAAAGAGTTCGACACCTGACCGAAACAAAGCCCGTATTCTTCCTAAACCCCCTATTCTTAGCATGACGGATATTGAATAAAGGGACGACCGAGGGGGTACTGATTTGAGGGAAGCATAAAGGAAGACGCCGAAAGGTTATGTTAAAAGAGATGGCTATGAGACTAGTGCAAACAATATGTTGAAATAGTCGATTTAGTAGTCTGCTTTCTTTCTCCGGGTATGAAAAAGGAATGGATAGAGAGGAAGGCTCCTGTTGTGGCAATTCAACCCAGAGGGTATAGTTACTATAACTAATAAGAAGCATAGTAAAGTCGGTGTAGAATAATTGAATCTCTTATTAGCTTATGAAGGAAGGAAGCTAGTGTAGCTTTGAAAGCAGCAAGGAGGCATTAGGGGAAACCTAGATTCAAGGTCGGAAGAATCGGAAACAGACTCGAAAACGGAACCCTTTCTCTAGCGGCCTCTTGGCTTCTTTCTTTACAATCAGTCCAGGCCAGTAGCTGCTCCTGGCTTTCGGACAGCTAGAGCACCGACAGATAGAGCGAAGAGTCCATAAGGAGAAGAGCCAAGGCTTGTCGTAGATCAGAGTTGTATACGATAAGTTTGAGTCTTATATCTTATTCGCGAGAATTTCTTCTCTCCGGTCTTGTCTCCTCACTAAGTGGCTGCACACACCTGTCTTACAGATAGAGTCAAGCACGAGACGGGTATTTACTTGTTCTTTTTAGCATGTGCTAGCTAAAGGGTATCTGCGGTTGAATTCGTTGTTTTGCTGGTCGGCTGAGGAAAAGGCAAATGGTATTTGGAGGAAAGGCATGATTTTCGTCTTGATGAAGTGTAGAACGGGGTTGTCTTTCCATTGAGCCGGGGAGACAATCCAAATCGTAGTCAGTGTCCATTATTTGATTGAGCACGACGTGGTCCGCTAGTCGCGTTAAACCATCCAAAGGACGTCAGCCCCCAAAAGTGCTTTCCTTCTCGCGCGAAAGAAAAAAGATGTTTAGCTTTTTTGTCTGCCTCCTTTACCTATCAAAGATTCTGTTAACATTGCAGATGGAACTCTCTTACCTCTTTCACACTGTGGGTCTATGTCTTCATCCCGGATTCTTCATGATAGATTCCATTTTCCTCCTAAAAAGAAATTTCTGTCAGTCACCTTGCAGCTAACCATCTTCGTGTCATCTTTTCTTCTTCTGAGTGTCTTATCCACGATCAGCGCACGGGAAGGATCGTTGGCCGGTTGGGAAAGCTTTATTATACGGATATTCTTCTCTACATTCCTTTTTTTCAGCCGCTTCATTAGGATAAGGAATGGGACCCGCCGTCGCCTGAGACATACACAACACACAGTGCAAGACTTCTTCCATTGTCTAGGGTATATTCCTGCATTTCATTCAGATGGGTTGAACAATTCATGTGATTGTTTACAGTTGGCAATTGTATGCTCCTGGATTAAACATAAGAATCCAATTGTGCCTTTCTTTGGATTGATTCATTCGTTAGTGTCCACTTGTGATTTGACCTACGGCTGATTTAAGGATATATCACAGACAACTACTTTAATTTAATTAAGGGGTCCTACTCGAGTGCAGTCATTCATAGGTGCAAGGTACTTTACTTACTATTATAAGTGGATGACTACAGTAGATACATCTGGCTTTCTTTACTTAGAGAGAAGTCCTAAGCTCTTTCTAAGTTTAATATATAGAAAGTTTGGAAAATCTCCAGATCAAGAGGTTGAGGTCTGAACTCCGGCGGAGAATACGTGTCAAGGGTCTTTGATTTCATGCTCCTGAAGATAGGAATCAAACGTGAGCTGTCGTGTGTTCATACTCCGCTGCAGAATGGGGTGTCCGGAAGAAAACACCGACATATAGTTATAGTTGAAATGGCTTTGACTTTGATGATAAATAATGGAGTACCAAAGCATCTATGGGTTGAAGCATTCACTACTGCAGTGTATTTAATCAACAGATTGCCATTTTCTGTTATCAACATGCAATCTCCCTTTTCTTCTCTTTATGGTCGTGATACTTTTCAGGGGGAGATCACTACCCTTTCTGAGACATCTGACTGGGTTACTTTAAAAAAATCTTCAGAGCACAGTTCCGATAGTACAGTTCAAGGTGCCGATAATTCATCTTCGAAAATCATTCTATCTCTGTTTGCCGCCTCAAGCGAGCACTTTATGGCCTTAAACAAGCACCCAACCTATACAAAGGGCTATAGCTGTCCACTATAGGAGCTTTCTTCTAACAATCCCTTATTTGGTATGTCACGAAATCATGAAGCGAACTCGTTCTATTCAATATCTATATGGGGGAAAGAAGATCGAAAGCCATTGAGTAGTGAGACTTTCTTTTCCAGAGTAGTCATAGAAAGAGAATCGAGGGGTCCGCAGGCATGAGTGCTCAGGTACGCCGTCAGTCTAAATTCCTAGCAGTCTTTTTCAGTTGTATTTGTTTTAACGAAAAAAGAATAAAGAAAGTCCCGAAGAGCGGAACGGCCGTCCAACTCCCCCAAATACAAGGGAGCGGGCACTGCTCTCAGCCTGTCGTAACAACGAAAGAAAACTCCACATACCGGAAAAGAAATTTACCTTATTCCTAGAACGGAATATAGACATTGGTACAACAGGAGGCTCGAGAGACCTCGAGCGTAATATACGCTACCATCGGAGAGACTTTAGCCACATCTTAACCCGAATGAGGCGATCAAGAAAGTCCTCCCCTGGAAAAAATATCCGAAGATCTTCTCTTTCCTTTTCATTACAAACAAAGCGAAGGCGCTACTTTTAGCCCTTTCAAGAATGAAGGCCCGCGCGACACTCGGCGTTAACACTCCCAAATCTGGAAATCCTAACCACAGTTTTAATGATAACGGGCGGCGAAAGCATACAAAGATAGTGAGGCTTCCATCGCTTAGATTGAGGGCGATAGGGCGCACCACAGATACGATAAGAAGCACCCCTCAATCGATAGGTCAAAGACAGAAACATAGTACCAGTGACATCTCTAATCTTTGAGAAAATCGGGGTCTTTTCCACATAAATAGCGTCAACCAAAGACCGGAGCATCTTAGCAGACACTGGAGAGAAATCCCTAGTAACTTCGTCGCTCCTAAATTATTTGGCAAACTCCAAAACATGACTTATAATAAATAATGTTTCAAATGGGAGACTTTTC
>CM057049.1:63138709-63141209 GCA_029948455.1 Solanum rostratum
ATTTTTTAATTACCAATGGAGAATCTTTCTAAAAAAATCTCTCTGGCAAAACGCAATTCGTCGAGTCGGGATGCATAGGTGAGTCATCCGAGTTTTCCGTAAGCTAGACGGATTCCATGGTTGTTGCTCTGACTTTGTTTCACTCCCATGTCTAGTTGGAAATCCGGTCTGTCTAAGCCAGTACCAAGCCGGTTGAAAACGTTCCAAGCGAACCAAAAGAGCGAAAGGAGTCAACGGTCTCAGTCCTCTCAGTCCGGTCAATCAATCAATCAAGCAAGCCAGCGAGCTAGTAGCAAGCACGCAAGAAAGCCGTTGTTCCCCTGCGTTTTGTTTGCCTTCCCTTCCTTCCTTTCACCAAGGGAGCCCTTTTCGCTTACGCGCCTCTACAAGAGCCATTATTTCGTCTAGGCCGATTTCACCCCAAACAAATGAGGGGCTTCGGATCCCTTTATATTTCTAAATAAAAGGATTATACAAAGAGTGAGTCGACCAGGCTTTGTAGAAAGGAAGATCGATGTCCGTCCCAGCCAGCCCATTCGACGAAGCAATCTTTTTCCTTCTTGGCTGCGCTGTGCTTGGATGCACTAGTATTCCACACGCCAGCGATGAGATGAAAACCGCCCCTATTCAGTGGTTCCCGTGCCACCACAATGGCATGGCACCGAAAGAGTGACCGGAACCTGTCCCTGACCAGCTCGTGAGTAGCATCCCGCTACTGGTCGGCACAGCGTAGCGTCAAAAGCAGGTATTTTTGATTGCCCCGCTGACCTTTTCTAGGCCTCCTTCCTGCGGAACTGGATTGTCGATATCGACCGAATTTGTACTAACTGAAGAAGACAAAAGCTCTTTTTTATGAAACACTGCTTCTGTTTGAGACGCTCTATCCATTGTGTTTCCTGCTGATCTTATTCAGACCCCCAGAGAGAGAGCGTGCCAAAGCCCCCCCTAAGGTAGGCTTTCCTTCAACAGCCAACACCTAGCAGCAGAGCTGAACAACGCAAAAGGAGTAGGTCTCCAGGGATTGTGAAAGAAGTAGTTCCGAAAGGAGACTCCACCTCTGCCGGATCGGTCGCTCAAGGATAGACAAGACTCATCATACGATTCATGGGGAGATAAAGCAGTCAAAACTCCACTTTTCAGAAGATGATCTCTACTCTCCCTTACCGCTCCGTGGGGGTCGAGCGAACGAGACAGCAAATGGATGGAAATTCTCCACTTAATGGCTGCCGCTTCTCGTACTTATCATCTCGCTTTTTCTACAGCAAAGTGCTTCTCCGATTGCTCAAGACATCTCTTTAGCCGACTGATCCCGTTGATCATATGGCAGAGGTGGGTCGGCTTATGTGTTGAAGGCGGTCCAGTGACTTTGGCACTGGACGTTCCCAAAATGGGGAAACTTTGATTTCACTTCCTGCCTTGACCTAGGCCTCACATCGATCCTTCTGTCCACTGAACTCATCAATCAACCTTGACCTTCACTCTCACTTCGTTCGAGCTGCTTCGCTCCTTTTTTTTTTTTTCTCGCTCAACTCAATCTTTCTTCAAATGCATCGGATTCGCTGAAGAAAGGCTTTAACACATGAAAATCGATTACAGGTTCTTCGTATCCGAGAAGCGTCTGTCTCACAAGGAGAAGGCGGGCATTTGCTCCGGTTCCTGTCTGTGACGGGGACCTCTTCGTGCCCCACGGCCATTCCTTTACTTTACTCAAAAAAAGCTCTAAATTAGTAAAAGAAACCCTCGGGTCTTGTTTTGTCTTTACTGACGCCAGCTTTAGTGACGGAATAAGGCGGCGACCTTTTTCTCATCTTGAGTCGATGCTTAAGTTCCATATTAATCGGTTTCATTCCGACAGTCGAGATGGTTAGCTTGGGCATAAGAGCTTCTTGCATATGCGTAGGAAAGGACCCCATGCCAGTGACCCCGCGATCGCCCTCTGGGAAAAGGTGAGCGCCTTCATCGAAGCAGATGAGCCCGTGCATGAAGGAAACCTCATGCAACGCGCAAAACCTTACCAGCTTCTTGACATATGAACAAGAAAACCTGTCCTTAACGGGATGGTACTGCTCCGCGGGGGACTTCTCCTCATGACCGCGCCCCACAAGCACCCAACCTTCCTTTTGCAACTCAATGGAATTCATGAATAAATGGGCGAAAGCCCGATGCAGCAACTTGCGAGGGGTTGTGCTTTGCTACTTGCTTAGGTTTCCATCTATTGTATTTATCTACATGGGAATGAATTCGTCCGTCAAACCCGCCATTTGTATGCACCCGAACATGTTCAATCGACCTTCGGCGTAAGCGACTTCGTACTGCTATAGGCTCTAGTTAGGACTTAGATATGAACACCCCCCCTTCGTTAGAATCCACCCTAAAGTTTCTTAGTAAACAGGGATCGTTCAGTAATGACCTAGTCTTTCGCGAGACTTCAGGTTTACCTCTTTTGTTAGGTCTCGACTTCTCCGTTATGATCGCGTTTTGTACCCCTACTAAGAACTTG
>CM057049.1:63146209-63155060 GCA_029948455.1 Solanum rostratum
AAACGTACGATTGCAGTCACGAAGGGTTTCCACCCTACGTCATCATTTTCATGCTTTTTTGTTAAGTAACATGAGCACCTGGGGAGACCGGAGAGCTGTTGGCGGGGCAGAAGCACTCTTAACTGGGGGGAATGCTTTCTATTCGGCCTTCGATTCGATGATGCCTGTCTCGTTGTGGTAGAATAGTACTCCACCATCCGATCTGAGTCCCGGTCGGTGACAGCGGCTGATTGCTTTTTCTTATCGGGGGTTTTTACTTTCCTTCCTGTTCCCTGTTCTGTAGAGCGGTTTATCCCTGACTATCTTAGGGGAAGATTTCTCTCTTCTCTACAAAGACACTCGGAACGCAGTTTGGTCACAGTCAATGGGAATAATACAACATGAAGACAGGACGCATTAATATTCACAAACAAAGACGATACTGAATGGGCTCCTCTGTTGCGCCGTACTGCTTGCTTTGAAACCTATTCGGATGGCGCGAGATACGATACGCTTTGCTTTCTTGTTGCGTGAAAGTGCTTGAGTGACCGTCGGGAAAGATTTTTAGCGGGGAAGGCAGCCGAGTCGTCCGTCTTATCTTAGAAATTGCCTTATTAAGGTCCCATCCGTCGTAACCCTTACATTGCATTCTAGCGAGTTTTAAGTTTTATTCTTCGTTTCATGTGGTTCCTCGGTAGGTAGGGCTTCCATTAGTATAGTACCGTGTGCTTGTGCAGGTGAAGTGAAGCTTTTGTTGATTGATTCCAGACAGGTCTCTCGAGCCTTCTTTCTCGCTCTCATCTATTTTACATAGATGATTGGTCTCGAGCGTGAAACTCCCCAGGGATTAAAAAAGAAATTCGACTTTTCCCTAACGCCAATAAGAAAGGATGGTGTTTTTAGGTAAGAAACCACGCCAAACAGGCTAATCCCGTAGCAAGAAAAAAAGAAGAAAGGAAGCGGGGTGGCCAGGTGTGAAGAGAAAGATAGCGTACAACGGAGTAGCCAACTCATAGAAGGAGCAGGGGCGCTAGCTTTGAAACAAGGTAACAGGAGAAACTAAATAATCATCGAGCGAAGATTTTTTGTTCTTCCTTAGTCCAATCGAGATATATTTTATTGTACAATTGATGCGGAACGAAGGCGCTTTCCGGGGAGGTGAGGGTCGTAGACATGATATTTAGATCACCTTGAGTTGAGAAGGAAAATAAGCTATTCAAGTTGGTGAGAGAGCGGGACGGGATTGGGAATGAATCGATGGACTCCGGGAAGCTTCGTTCCTACATTCTGCTCTCACTCAAAGGCATTCCTTTTTTTGTTCATTTTACGGGAAAACAACAAGGAAAGGGGCTAAGATCCTCGTTGACAACATGAATTCGTAGGCAAGATACCGAATTGGATCCCTTTCATAGATGGGAATTGATGAATTAAGGAAGCAGTAGCACTCCCTCCCGATGTTTTGCCAGAAGCGAAGCTCGTTTTCCGACAGAAAGAGAAAACTGCAGCCCCGGACCGAAAGGTGGGCGTCTCAATCTAAACCAGCCTTGTCTACCAAGAATCGATACATCGAGAAGGTAGCATGTCGAACTAGAATGCCCTTAATTGAGGAAGTGAAAACTCCTTTGATTGTTCTTCGCAGACCGGCCATGTGATCTCCCTTCCCAGGTCTTATTGCCGAACCGGTTCTCCTTCTCCCATCTGATATTTTCATTACAGTTATAGCCTCAAAATAGGCAATGAATTGCGGACAACTTTCTCCTTCGCCGGTAGTTTCGAGAGCTAAGCTAATTCGTTTCGAGTTTTTTAGGAGGCCATAACATAAAAAATCAGGAGAATCTTCCTAATCTTTGACTTTGAAGTGGGAATGGTCACAAATAGAGAGAAAAAAGAAGAATATGTTAAAGGTTTCCCGATTGAATACGAAGTTTAACATCCTGAACGAACTGCTTTCCTTAAGCTAGCGCACCGGCACCGCTCCGTGGGCTTGCCAGTTTTCACATTAATGAGAGAAGTCTGGTAGAAAGAGGACGTCTCTGTCCCTTCACCTGACACCTACTGCTAGGCAGAAATCCCCGCTTTCATTGAGGGAAACTTATTGAAGTCTGAAATCTACTTTAAACTCTTTGGAATTAGACAAAGGCAGGGCAAACCGGAGCCTAATGTTTATACTATCCATGAACTGCCTGCATGAATTCCCTTTGTGAAAGGCTCAAGAGTACACTGAGTTAGGCGAGATCAAGATTGACATATTTACAACATTCTAATTAGTATAAGTTTGTTTGAAGGTGGGTACCATGGAAGGGGTAGGTTCTCTCTGAAAGATAGACTCGGATAGGAATAGAGAATAGAAGCTGACAGCAAGCATTCTCCTCCGGGCTTAAGTAGGCTGCAGGAAAGCAGGTAAGACAATGACGAACTCGGACATGAAATGAAGTTAAGTATGGACTTTTTAACAAAAGCAGGAGTCAAGTTCCGAGCCGGAATTCTTGGGCTTCTCTCGAGAAGATAAAAAAGATCAGATGTTAATGATAGCATTGTCGACATCTGTCCCTTGAGAAAGAGTAAGATAGGCAAAAAGGCATAGAGACAACAACGGCCGCATCTCTCGATGAAAAGGCCAGCAAAGAAAAGCCCCTCTTCCTTCCCCTTCGGGCAAGCAACTTTCCTTCTTTTGCCCTCTCTCCTGCCCTTTACTTTAGGGCATGGAATTTCGGAGTGAATGAGTGCAACAAAACAAGGAAAGAAGGCTAGGAGATGACTTGTAATCGATCCGGCTGTTGGACCCAAGACCCGGCCCGGATATTTCATAACTGTTTCATTCGAAAGGCAGGCCAGGGGGATTAACGATACTATATTGGTTTCATCGCCCCCCAGCAGATCGAACAACAGATCTTTCCACTAATGGTTTCATTCTCCCATCGAGAGGATCAAAAGCGCGATAAAGAAAGATAGATTCACAGTGGGGTGACGTGCCTAAGTTCCCTAAGTTAGTTAGCGAATACGAGTTGCCTCACCTTAATGACTTCGTTGAGGAGAGACGGAGGTTCGGGAAGAGCTCGATAGGGTCGAGAAAGGGCGTAAACTCTCATAAAAGTGGAATTTGGGAATTGTAAATGGAAGTGAGTTCGACCTGGAGTGAAGCTTTGGCGCGGCTATTAGATACGGATTGACGTGACGAGTTGACCTAAACGAGTAAGAACAATTGTTGGTACGTAGTCGCTTAAGCAAAGCGAAAGGAACGAGATTGATCACGGAAGAACTGCTACCTCCTATCTTTATTACCTTTCTAAGCAAAAACATCTCTGAACAAGGTTCTAGCACCATGCCAAATGTGTCCGAAGAAGAAGAGCAAAGCAAACGAAGCATGCCCAAAAGTAAACCAACCCCTTGGACTGCTACGAAAAAGACCATCGGATTTCAAAGTAGCACGATCTAATTCGAAAATTTCACCCAATTGAGCACGTCTAGCATATTTTTTCACAGTAGCAGGATCACTATAACTGACGCCGTTGAGTTCACCGCCGTAGAACTCAACAGTTACACCTACTTGTTCAACACTATACTTCGATTCTGCCCTTCTAAAAGGAACATCGGCTCTAACAATTCCATCGCCGTCTACCAAAACGACCGGAAATGTTTCAAAAAAAGTAGGCATACGACGTACAAAAAGTTCACGCCCTTCTTTATCTCTAAAGATAGGGTGTCCTAACCATCCAACCGCTATTCCATCTCCGTTATCCATTGAACCTGCTCTGAATAATCCTCCTTTTGCCGGATTATTGCCGATGTAATCATAAAAAGCGAATTTTTCAGGAATTTTAGACCAGGCTTCTGATAAACTTTGATTTTATGCTAGCCCAGCACTAACTCTTCGATATATTTCTTGCTGGAAGTACCCCTGATCCCATTGATAACGAGTGGGCCCAAATAATTCAATCGGGGTAGTTGCCGAACCATACCACATAGTTCCGGCAACAACAAAAGCTGCAAAAAAGACAGCAGCGATACTACTGGAAAGGACGGTTTCAATATTTCCCATACGCAATCCTTTGTATAGACGTTGTGGCGGACGGACGCTAAGATGGAATAAGCCCGCTAATATGCCCAATGTTCCTGCTGCAATATGATGAGAGGCTATTCCTCCTGGAACAAAAGGATCAAAACCTTCCACGCCCCACGCTGGATTTACAGGTTGTACTTTTCCCGTTAGTCCATAAGGATCGGACACCCATATTCCGGGACCATACAAGCCTGTTACATGAAATGCACCAAAACCAAAGCAAGCTACCCCTGAGAGAAATAAATGAATCCCAAAGATCTTTGGCAAATCCAAAGAGGGTTTTCCTGTACGTTCATCACAAAATATTTCTAGATCCCAATACACCCAATGCCAGATAGCTGCCAAAAAGCATAAGCCAGAAAACACAATATGTGCTCCCGCTACCCCTTCGTAACTCCAAATACCTGGATTCGTTACAGTCCCCCCTGTGATACTCCAACCGCCCCATGAATTGGTTATTCCTAAACGAGTCATGAAGGGTATAACGAACATACCCTGTCTCCACATTGGATCAAGAACAGGATCAGAAGGATCAAAAACTGCTAATTCATACAGAGCCATCGAACCGGCCCAACCAGCAACCAGAGCTGTATGCATTATATGAACAGAAAGCAAGCGACCGGGATCATTCAATACAACGGTATGAACACGATACCAAGGCAAACCCATGGAAATACCCCTTATATCAAAGATAAATGGACACTACGTAACTTTATTGCATTGGAAAAGACTATAATATGACTATCCTATGGACCACTCTTGTTGAGTCGATTATTTCCGAACAAGGGTTTCTATTCTGTTGGTAATAATGGAACAATTCTGTTCGTAGGAACAAAGAGAAGCAGATTTATTCTATACTCGATAAGTACCAATACGCAATGGGGGAGTTGATCCCATTTTCTATGAGCGAATGAGTCCATACATACTTATTTATCATTAGAAAGACCTATTCGTAATAATTTGAGTTTATTCATTCTGTCTTTCTTTATGAATTTTTAGAATCTATGGATAAAATAAATACGATAAAAACCAATATGAATATTATAAAGACAATAAAAAAAATTGTTACGTTTCCACCTCAAAGTGAAATATAGTATTTAATTCTTTCTTTCATTTAATGCCTATTGGTGTTCCAAAAGTTAAAATAATTAGGCGTGGACTTCGACGTCGACTTTGGACTGACATATAGTGCGACTTGTCAGATATATTGGGTCATATGGTATTTCCCCGTTCTCTCCCCCGATCGAGATATCCCCCGTTTCGCCCAAGAAAGATAAATTGAATCATCCAAAATTTGGAGCGTGAAGTGCAATTAGATCCATTTTTGAGGGGATTCATATTACTATTATCAATTAGAATAATTCAATTAGAATAATTTATGGTTGACTTGGTTGGACTAAAAAAATGAAGTATCCAGGCTCCGTTTAGAAAAAACCCAATTGGATTGGTAAGATATCTATGATTGCTATTCATATTTTTCTTTGTAAAGAGATCCTAATTGTCAAGCAAAGTTATCTCAACTCTAATAAATACTTGTATAAAATGAATTGAAAAAAAAAAGAAATACAAAAAGAAATGGTAATGGGAGCATTTGTCCTATATGTACAAATCCAAATCGGGCGGATCTTTACCCGGAGTAGAGCATAAACCTAAAAAGATGAAAAAGACCCATTCAGGAACAAGAAAATACCATCGCGGTTTGGATTAAATCTCGATGAAAGAATACATCAATGAGAAGTTAATTCGATAAGTTTAATGACCCTTTCATATAACTTCGAATTTTATAATGGAAAATCTAAAAAAGGAGTAAAAACTCGTCTTTATTGAAAAATCGAAGAAAAGCCCTTTCGTTAGAAATAAGAAAGAACCTTTCTAGAAAAAAAGAAAGAGGACTGGAATCTATACATTGATTCACAATTTTTTTGAACCGTATGCATCAAAAGGCGCATGTACGGTTCCTAAGGGATACAATTTTACCCTAATCAACCGACTTTATCGAGAAAGATTACTTTTTTTAGGCCAAGGGATTGGTACTGGTCTTGGGAATCAACTTATTTGTCTTCTGATATATCTCAGTATGGAGGATGAGGACAAAGAGCTGTATATGTTTATAAACTCTCCTGGGGGCTGGGTAGTACCTGGGCTCGCCCTTTATGATACTATGCAATATGTGCGACCAGATATCCATACAATATGCATAGGATTAGCCGCTTCAATGTCATCTGTTGTCCTGGTCGGAGGAGAAGTTAACAAACGTATAGCATTCCCTCGCGCTTGGCGCCAATGAGGTTTTTATTTGAGAGAAAAAAGAAGACTATGCCTTCGCCATATGAATACTAAGTAATAATAGCATGGCACTTCGAATTCGATATGAGAAATTTTTGTATTGTTTTGTTTTCAAAACATTAGATTCTGTATCGAGAGAGTAGTATGAGATAAGGGGTACTTCCGATTTTCTCTTATCTATCGGGAGTTCAGTTCAGCGTCACAAACTTTTTTGTTTTCATGCCGGAGAGTTCTTAACAATATTTATGTTATGAAAGAGTACGAAAAAAAAAAATATTTTTTCCTTATTTGATCGGATTAAAAAGAAACTTTGGGATTGCTGAATCACAGACAAAAAAAAAAAGAAAAAATAAACATATAAAGCAACGGAGCCATCATAGTATTTTTGAACTACTCCGAAAGGAAGGATGGCAATTTGATTATTTACCCATCTGAGTCTGATAGATTCTATTTTTCTCTTTCTTCAATAGAAAGGAGAGGGGTCAATTTTCTTGTAGAGCCGTATGCACAAAAGATGCCTGTACGGTTGTTCAATTCTATCTTTTTTCTAGTCTTTATCTTTCTTTTCTCTTTGCTTTATCATACGAGATAGGAGAAGCTTTTATTTTGTTATATCATCAGGGTAATGATGCATGAACCTTTTAGTGGTTTTTATATGGCACAAGTAGGCGAATTTGTCGTGGAAGCGGGAGAAATGCTGAAACTGCGTGAAACCCTCGCAAGGATTTATGCAGAAAAAACGGGCAAACCCTTCTGGGTTATATCCGAAGATATGGAAAGAGATGTTTTTATGTCAGCAACAGAAGCCCAAAATTATGGAATTGTTGATTATGTAGCGGTTGACGGAAGAAAAAAGGAAAATGAAATGTACGCAAATTACGCAAAGCTGTTGTGATTTGCGATTTTATCTTCGAATTGAATATTCTATTAAATAGAAGTAATTCACCATCATTTGGTTAGGATCAATCTAAACCAACCTATCATATTATGTATACGATTCAACATGCCAACTATTAAACAACTTATTAGAAATACAAGACAGCCAATCAGAAATGTCACAAAATCCCCCGCTCTTCGGGGGTGCCCTCAGCGTCGAGGAACATGTACTAGGGTGTATGTGCGACTCGTTTAGATCATGAGCTGGCACAAAAGCAAGAAAACGACTTTTACAGTATCAATGATCAGTACCGGTGAATGGGATAGGATGGAAAAAGGAACTCCATCCATTATTCAAAAAAAAAACTCTACCATATCCCCCCCTATTGTGTATGAAGTTTATGGTTTCCGTTGGTGTAAATCCAATCAACTGAATTTAAGATGATAAGAAATTCTCCATTGGTAACAAATGGTTATCCATTAAGCGGAGGAAATCTTATTTAAAAAGCATAAAACATAAAGATTAGGTAGGCCCCCAATCTGGCAAGAACGGACTAAGAGGGTCAGCTACCCAGCAAACTTTCCAAATTAAATACCGTTACTGTATAGGTAGATCTGATTGTGAAAGACCTATTACTGGATAATTCATGGGTAGAGCCAAAGCGTGTGAACTATACAAGTTCCCAATAACATCAATTAGTTGATTAAATATTAAATTTAAGTATAAAGTAAAGGCTCCGGTGTATAGAGAAGACCTCACCGTTTAAGAAGTAACCATAGAAAGGAAGGAACCCACTATTTCTTTTTTGATTTCTTTTATTTACTATATTTTTGATACCTAGGAAAATACAATTTCTTATTTCTGTCTTATTTCGCAGTGAAATACCTATAAAAAAGAAAAAATCGTGGTCGGGAAGGTTAGAGTAGCCAAAGCCATTGGAATTTTGATTTTATACATTGGAAAAATCCGTTTTGTTATTAATAGACTAGGAAGGGGGAAAAGAATAACTGAAAGAAAGGCAATCAATTAGTTATTCGTCAAAGTTTCATTTATTCAATGACCAGAATTAAACGGGGATATATAGCTCGGAGACGTAGAACAAAAATTCGTTTATTTGCATCAAGCTTTCGAGGGGCTCATTCAAGGCTTACTAGAACTATTACTCAACAGAAAATAAGAGCTTTAGTTTCAGCTCATCGGGATAGGGATAGGAAAAAGAGAGATTTTCGTCGTTTGTGGATCACTCGGATAAACGCAGTAATTCGCGAAAGGGGAGTATCCTATAGTTATAATAGAAGGGAAGTATTACCCTATAGTTATAGTAGATTAATACACGATCTGTACAAGAGACAGTTGCTTCTTAACCGTAAAATACTTGCACAAATAGCTATATCAAATAGGAATTCTCTCTCTCGCCGATGCGGAAGCGAACTAACTACCTAAACGAGCAAGTAAACTTTCTTTCTTAAAGGAAGAACTGTAATCCGCTGCTTGAGTCACTGGTGTTCTGGAGCCAAGCCAAAAGCGGGATGTGTCTTTGGCTAAAGCCTGGGAATCAAGCCAGTGAGTTTCAGGGAAAAGGGACTACTTCTTCCATTCCTAACCTAATCTAGCAGTGAGACATACAACCTAAGGCAAAATATCGGGCT